>BLSH010393145.1:208407-222591 GCA_018402905.1 Glandirana rugosa
TAAATATACCTATGTGGAATTATTTTACCCTTACCAACCACTATAATTGAAGGACAAACACCGTGTAATCATATACACTACCCCCTTTGAAAAGTTCTACCCACCACTGGTACCGCCGGTAAACTTCAGCTGACCCTCTTCCTATTGAAAAAACAAAAGTTGGATTCAAAATGGCCGACTTCAAATGGCCGCCATGGTCACCACCCATCTTGAAAAGTTTCCCCCATCACATATACTAATGTGCCACAAACAGGAAGTTAATATCACCAACCATTCCCATTTTATTAAGGTGTATCCATATAAATGACCCACCCTGTATATATATACACACATATATAAGTAATGCGTATTTATATACATGTAGCATGGTGTAGGGAAAATGATGGCCAGGAGTATATATAGTACAGCATAGTTTACATAGGACACTGATGTGTATGTATTTACAGTGAGTTCAGTGGTCAAGATTATGTAATGTAAAACCATCATGTATGTACACAGGCAGCTAGGTGGGGAATGTAGCATACAACATGGTATATGCAGTGCAGTGTTCGGGAGTATCCAGGGCTTTCTTTCTCAGACAATAGGTGCAGGAACTCCCCCTTTCTGAGTCACCTCTGGTCTCCACCCCCTACCCAGCTCCTGCACCATTCCTTGGTTCCACCCTCTACCCACCTCCTGCACCATTCCTTGGTTCCACCCCCTACCCACCTCCTGCACCATTCCTTGGTTCCACCCCCCTACCCAGCTCCTGCACCATTCCTTGGTTCCACCCTCTAACCACCTTCCAGTACTGCCCCTTTTAGAGAATACAGAACCAAGTAACAATTGTGGTACTAAAGGCTGGTACACATGATGCAAAATTTGGATGGGAATTGTCGTTCGACAACCTGTCGTACTAAATTCTTACCATTAGTATGCCCCTTTCGACAGTCAATTTGCTTTTTTCGTCAGACAAAAGTTGGATGAGCAGACTAGTAAATTTTTGTCTATCGACAACGCCACGTCCGGTTTTCGGATCCTGTGTACAGAAATCCGACACACAAAAGTCGAAATTACAAACATTCATGTTCAAAACCCAGGAACGACCCGGAAGTATTCGTTCATGTAAACTGGCGATCGTAATTTAACATTCGTGAAGCGGCAGAAGAAAAAGCAGGGCCGTCTTTAATATTGATTGGACCCTAGGCAAACATTTTTTTGGGCCCCCCTTGCAATTTTGCTCTCCACCTGCTCTGAGACATACAATAAATTGCAGCTAGACTCAAAATCATTTTACTGAATCAGATCAGGCAACCATTGTGATGCTGCTGGAGGTTACAGCATATCATTACCACTTACTGACTGGTTGCTAGAGGTTACAGCACACATTATAGTTCACTAATTAGTTGCTAGAGGTTACAGCACATGATTTCTGCTTGTTAATTGGCTGCTAGAGATTACTGTACATCAATGCTGTTCACTGATTGGTTGCTAGAGGTTACTGCACATCATTACTGCTCACTGATTGGTTGCTAGAGGTTACCACACATCATCTCCTCACTGCCTGTACACCATGGGTGAGCAGTCCCATCAATAGACTGAAAACTCCTAGGGATCCTAAAACTCCTGGGATCAGTGGCAGTTATGGGGGGGAGGGGAGGGTGTGATCAATGACAATGCCGATTTTTTTTACTGAATACCAATATAAAGAGAAGTTTCAACATTGGCCACCAATGTAATAGGGGTTTACATTGACCACTAATGTAATGGGTATTTACACTGACCACTAATGTAATAGGAGCATTCACAGTAACCACCAATGTAAGTATGGATCTACACTGACCACTAATGTAAGGGGGGCATTCACGTTGGCCACTAGTGTGAATGAAAGGTTTCTACACCAAGCCCCAATGTAATGAGAAGATTTACACTGACCACTAATGTAATTCAGACATTTAGCCTGCGTTCACATGTGTGTGTCGGGAATGCAAAATCGCTTTCCTGACACAGAAACATGCCGCCCTTTAGCAGATACAAAGCAATGCATCAATTGCTTATGACACCCTAACACATCTGCTGATATGTGCTGTGGCACTGTGATTTCTTCTGCATTTCTAGCACATAGAGCAGCTTATTAAAATAAATGGGCTGCCCTGCACGTGACCTACATCTTTATCCACCCTGTCAGTACACCTTTGCATCCTAAAACCCCTGCTAACCTCTGCACCCCAAACCTCCCCCATTCTCTCCACTTCAACCCTCCCCCCTTTAACTCTACCTGCTTCCTCTGCTCATCTTTGCATCCACCTTCCTTACCTCTATACACCCCCTCCTTGCTCACCTGTGCACCCCAAACTCTAATTCCTTCTCTGCCTACCTCTGCACACCCCACACTACCCCCCCCCCCCACCACCACCACCACCACCAATTTGCTTACCTGGCTGATCTTACACTTAATGACCACAGTTGTAGGCAGGACTTTCAGGCATGCCCCTTTGTCTCCCCAGTGGGCAGCATTCAGCAGAGGTGATGGTGGATATGACCTCAGGGGGGCATGATATACATATGAAAGCTGCCTTTATTTACATATCAATGCCGTCGGCCGCCACTATTTAAATATGAATGCAGCCATTATTTGCATATCAATGCTGGTTATTTACATGTAAACACAGGGTCTGCAAATGAGTCATCTGTACACAACAATAATTGGGCAGAGCTGGGCAGCATTAGTAGCAGCACTTCACACTTAAATATTGGGACACAGCACAGGACTAAAACTTCAAGAGACAAGGGAATTTAAACCAGGCTAATTGGCAAGTATGAAGCAGCTGCTTTGGGCCCCACAACAATGACATGGCCCAGGGCAGCTGCCCCTTTTGCCCTGCCTTAAAGACGACCCTGAGAAAAAGCGAAATGCAGCGCACATTATCATCTTCTTTAATGTGATGATAATAATACGAAATTAGCGGAAGGGGCCCAAATGGTGAAGCACCAAAAATTAACTTCCTCTTTATACGCTCGTACCACGTCACTACGTTTGCCTTTGTCGAACAACAAATTTCGTATCATCAGTACGCTATACAAAATCACTGGCAGCTGCGTTTGACAAAAATCAGAAGCGCGGTCGTAGAACAATCGAACCGTGTGTACGAGGCTTTAGTAATTTGTAAGGAATTTGTTAATGATAACAAGAAAAGCAGTGAAGTTAATGATAAAAAGAAAATAGATCCCATTCAGCCAGCAACAATGGACCACCAAACATAATACCCGCTTCACCGCTCCCCCAGAAACAAAAGATCCCCAGAGCAATAACAGATCTCCCTGCAGATCTCCCTGCAGCCAGCACCAATAGACTCTCCAGCAGCTAGCAACAATAGACCCTCCAGCAACAATGGATCACCCACAACAAAATACCACCTCCCCCAGCAACAACAGATCCCCAGCAGCAACAACAGATTTCCCTGCAGCCAGCATCACTAGATCCCTCCCAGCAACATAAGACCCATCCCCAACAACAGTAGATTCCCCCCTCCAGCAACAATAGATCCCCAGCAGCTGGCATAAATAGACCTTGAACCCCTTGCCATTACATACATTCAGTGCTCTGGAGTATTAAAGCTGAGTTCCACCCAGAAATGTTTTTTTTTTTTCTTTGGCATACACTCTTTTAATACTAAATAGATGTACCCTTTTGTTTCCTTACTTTCAAACCGCCAGGTAATTACATGTATTTTTTACTCACAATTTCACTTCTCTCACTGCTGGACTGTTCCTTTTTAGGTGAGGGCACCTGAAGCCCCTCTGTAGTCTCCTGGCATCTCTTCCTGAAAGAAGTGCATGGTGGGTAACCAACATGCACACCTCGATCTCGGTCCGCCTTAAACCGGGTCATTTCCTGTCTGGAAATAACACGATTTTACAGTACAGGGAAGCCCACTGACTCTTGGGAAATGATGAGTCACATCTCCCAGGAGGCCAGGGGAAGCAGGGAGTGAGGAGAAGAGCCTAGGACCTAATAGGGGCAGATTACAGAGACTACCTAGCAACAAGCGGGTGAGTATAAAAAATTTTTTTCCTTCAAAGGTAAGTCTATATAGGCAAAGGACTTGAATGATGTAAAAAAAAATTCTGGGTGGAACTCTGCTTTAAACTCCCAACTAAGCCTGTAACATACTGCACAGCATACAAGCACAGTAGTCTACTATATGCAATGTACAGCACCACAAACAGAGTGCAACTCTTAGTAACATACAGTATAATGTATTGCACAGCATACAGAGTCAACTCTTCAGAATGTGTAACATACAACAAGGTGTACAGTGCAGCAGCCAGAAGTGCGCTGTATGAAACATACAAAACTGAATATATTATGCAGAAATCTGCTGCTGAGTGTAAAGGCCCAGATTATGTAACACACAACAGAGCACTGTAGTTGGGAGTACGTAATAAAAGCATAGTGTTTAGACGGCAGCGGCCTGGAATATGTAGCATACAGTGTGGGCTACAGAGTGCAGTGCTTGGAAGTTTGTAGCAAAGAGCTCAGGGTGTAGCAGCCCCTTGTATCTGAAGATATTAACTTTTTTAAACGTAACAATTCCAACCCGTTTCTGGGGGGGAGGGGGGTTGAAGTAGGTAGGGTCCAGTACAGTCTTTACCTGATCTAAAGCTGGATACGCACTATGCAATTTCTGTAGATTTATTCCTTCAGATTTACCACAACCATATAATATGAGGTCAAACCTTAGGAATTTCAATTTGTATGCAATCAGGCCGGCCTTTATACTACATGGTTTTGGTAAATCTGAGGGAAATCTCACAACAAAAGTTGGATAGTGTGTATGGGGTCTTATAGTTCTCTTCCTGGATGTGGCTGATTAATGAAAGTTTTAGGTAGCGAAGAAGATTTTCCTTCTTTAGTACAAGCACACTTTAAGCCCAGGTTCACACTGAGGGCGGGTTTGAAATAGTGTGAGTTTAGCTAAACTCGCATGATCGCGGGTTATCCTGAGGACGTCAATGGACGTCCAGTCAGGATAAATGAACCACCAACTGGCTGTCATTTGTCTATAGGCCGGGTGGGAAGTGGTTAAAGTGTTACTAAACCCACAACAATAAAATCAGTCTGTATATGAAGTAAAGCATGCTTGTTATACTCAATGTGGAACCAAAGGGGTTAATCCTCTGCATTGTGTAAAAAGGCTGTTTGATCCTGTCTTCTCTGATCCTCCCCTTCTTTTACTGTCCCCAATCCATCTGCTGATAGAACAGAGCCTTGGGGGGCACTCTGCACATGCTCAGTTTGTTGTGTAATGCTAAAGAGTTTTTCTCGGAAACAAGAAAGAACATTTGAAATAACAACTAACTAATAATTTATTCATTAGTTATTATTTCAAATGTTCTTTCTTATTTCCGAAATTCGGAAATAAGAAAGAACATTTGAAATAATAATAAATAACTATTAAATTATAGGTATTGGAATTTCCTTTCAAATTTGGCTGTTAGTGAACTTAAATATGAAATGTATCACTAATAGCCATATTTTCAAGGAAATTACAATACCTATAATTTAATAGTTATTTATTATTATTATTATACAGTGTGTAATTAACTGCTAGCCTACCAGTGACAGTCATAATGACTAAAGCTCTTTACTGTCTGATAAGTTAAATTTGAAAATTTAAGATACCAAGCAGCTTTAGAAGCTTCTATAACATTATCACCAATGTTTTCGTCTTGAAAAAAAAAAAAAAAAGCTTCTGGCAACAGCTGTCACATATGGTATTTCTTTTGTCCATCACACAGAAGAAACATTATATGTAGTCTAAGTTCAATAGACAAAATAATTCTCCTAGCAAATGTCCTAGATGACAAACTGCCCCTTTACTATAGGGTTATCGTTGTGTTGTTCTTCAAAGTGTGAGAACTCTAAGGAAGCCACGTTGTGGTTACTCTTCCTGCACTGACTTCCTTAACACCTCCCTGCATTTCAGTAGAAAACTTCCTTCTGCCATGTGTTGTAATTTCAGGTCTGAACAGGGAGCAAGTAGCTATATAATGTCCAGCAGATGTCAGTGACTGCAGGTCCTGCTCCGATCATGATCTTAATGGGATCTCCCCCACCACCAGCCTAACATATATTTTTTTGTACTAGCCCGACATGTAGGGTTGCCACATCATCCCTTTAATCCAGGACACATATGAATTACACAAGTTCTGTGGCTAATTTAATGCAGATAAGGCACCAAGTGAGTTTAATCAGCCTTAATCAGCCAAAGAACCTGAGTAATTAATATGTGTCCTGGATTAAAGGGATGATGTGGCAACCCTACCGACATGTCCTCTAGTTCAGTCCTCCGCCAGTCCTGGAAGACTTTCCTTTGCTAGGTGCTCTCATGGTCGGTCTGAACAGGGAACAGGAAACTATATAATGCTTAGCATCTGTCACTGAGTGCAGGTCCCACCTTGATCTGCCCATCTTTATATATATTTTTTTATATATAATTTGTGGGACTGTAGTCTCTGTTTTCCATGGTCTGGTGGTCCGTGCTACACACACACACACACACTCCAAGTTCATTGTCCTCTCTTCCTCTCCTACAAAATCCATACCTCCCAACTTTTTGAGATGGGAGCAAGGGACACCTATTAGCAAAAGAATGTTGGCATAGGACACACACCCTGCCACGCCCCCTTAAAGGAAAATTATACAAAAAAAGGATTGGTTAAATCCACAAATGCTTTTTTACCACTACTATTCCTTTATATTGGCTTTTGAAATTTACAAATGTAGCAATTTAGAAATTGTATGAAAGGTTTAGCACTGGGAAAAACTTTTTGAAAGATAAAAAGTGCATTTTATATAAAACTATATAGATCAGACCAAAATGAGAGACAAATGAGGGGGAATGAGGGACAGAGGGACATTGTTCCAAATCAGGGACAGTCCCTTGAAATCAGGGACAGTTGGGAGCGATGCATAATCTGCTGTTGACACCCCCCAACAATGTTCTCTTCCTATATATAATTAAAATGCAGCGCTAAATTAAACATTAGCAAAAAACATAATCAGCGAAAATATAAAAAGTGTAAAAATATTCACTTAACCGCTTGCCGATCATGTCATATAGAAACACAGCCGCAAGGTGGATGAATTGTTCTGGGAGGGCATACTATAACGTCCTCCCAGAATCGCGCTCCCGCACACTCCCTGGGACACGCATCCGGGACCGCTAGGTCCTTGAGACCTGGCGCATCACGGATCGCAGTAACTGGCCGCTCGCAGAGACCGTTTACCACATGATCGCTCTGTCAATTTGACGTAGCGATCACATGTATATATGAAATAGAGGAACTCCACATAGTATAATACTGCAACAGAATCCGATTTATTAAAAAGTAATGCACTTACATGAAGTATTAAAATACAAGCTCGTAAAAAAAAAACAATTCACAATTCTCTTAATGTTATCTTCCTGCTTCCCTCTGCCTGTGCCCCGGGTAGAGACAGCCAATCAGAGTATCTGTCTTTCACAAATTTGATCCTTTGCTATGGTAAAGGTCCCACTCTAGGACATACCTAGGTATCTGAGCTTCTTAAAGTGATACTAAACACACACTGTTTAATTTACAAATGTAGCAATTTAGAAATTGTATGAAAGGTTTAGCACTGGGAAAAACTTTTTGAAAGATAAAAAGTGCATTTTATATAAAACTATATAGATCAGACCAAAATGAGAGACAAATGAGGGGGAATGAGGGACAGAGGGACATTGTTCCAAATCAGGGACAGTCCCTTGAAATCAGGGACAGTTGGGAGCGATGCATAATCTGCTGTTGACTCCCCCCAACAATGTTCTCTTCCTATATATAATTAAAATGCAGCGCTAAATTAATTAACGTGCAAGCAGTACAATCACACAGTAAACATTATAAATGAAACTAAAAATATTCCAATAAAGTACTATGAGTGCAATCAAAAAACATAATCAGCGAAAATATAAAAAGTGTAAAAATATTCACTTAACCGCTTGCCGATCATGTCATATAGAAACACAGCCGCAAGGTGGATGAATTGTTCTGGGAGGGCATACTATAACGTCCTCCCAGAATCGCGCTCCCGCACACTCCCTGGGACACGCATCCGGGACCGCCAGGTCCTTGAGACCTGGCGCATCACGGATCGCAGTAACTGGCCGCTCGCAGAGACCGTTTACCACATGATCGCTCTGTCAATTTGACGTAGCGATCACATGTAAACAAGCCGGCGGATATCCGACTTGTCTCTCCCCTCTCCGCACTGATCGGTGCAGTGTGAGAGGAGAGAGGGAGAGATCAGAAGTAGCGGTGCTGTGGGCAGGATCTGAAGTGCCCACAGCACCGCTATGTGCCAGTCTGAACCCCCATCCATTCATCGATGCTCACCCATCCAGCCTCATCCATGCTCACCCATCCAGCATCATCCGTTACCCACCCAGCCATGCTCACCCATCCAGTCGTGCTCACCTATCCAGCCGTGCTAACCTATCCAGCCGTGCTCACTCATCCAGCCGTGCTCACCCATGCATCCGTGCTCACCCATTCAGCCGTACTCACCCATCCAGCCATGCTCATCCATCCAGCCTCATCCGTGTTCACCCATGCATCCGTGCTCACCCATGCATCCATGCTGCGCCATCCGTCTGTGCTCACCCATGCATCTGTGCTCACCCATGCATCTGTGCTCACCCATCCATCCGTGCTCACCCATGCATCCGTGCTCCACCATCCATCTGTGCTCACCCATGCATCTGTGCTTACCCATCCATCTGTGCTCACCCATGCATTCGTGCTCACCCATGCATCTGTACTCAGCCATGCATCCATGCTCACCCATCCACGCATGCTCACCTATGTATCCATACTCACCCATCCATGCATGCTCACCTATGTATCCATGCTCACCCATGCATCTGTGCTCACCCATCCCCATCTGTGCTCATCCACCCCCATTCATGCTCATCCATACCACATCAGTTCTCATCCGTGACACATCCATGCCACTACAGAGCCCATCCGTGCCACTACAGCGCCCATCTGTGCCACTACAGTGCCTCACAATAGTGTAATAAGTAGTCAAATTAGATTTGAAATTTATGCCCCTAGAACACCTGATGGTGCTCCCTGCATGTTGGGCGTCTGTATGTGGCAAGGTTGTGTAAAAGTGTCACACATGTGGTATAGCCATACTCGGAAGGAGTAGCAGAATATATTTTGGGGTGTCATTTTTGCTAGTTACATGCTGTGTGTTAGAAATATTTTATAAATGGACAACTTTGTGTCAAAAAATGCATTTTCATTTTCCAAAAACTTGTGGAAAAAATTACATGTTCAAAAGACTCATTATGCCTCCTAGAATATATGTGGGGTGTTTAATTTCCAAAATGGGGTCATTTTTTGGGCATTTCCATTGTCCTGGTGCTCCAGGACATTCAAAAGTGCAAGAGGTAGTCAGGAAATTATATGTGTAATTTATGTCCCTAGAATGTCTGATGGTGCTCCCTGCATGTTGGGCCTCTGTATGTGGCCAGGCTGTGTAAAAGTCTCACACATGGTGTATTGCCATACTGAGGAGGAGGAGTAGAATGTGTTTTGGGGTGTAATTTGTGGTATGCATTTGCTGGGTGTGAGAAATAACCTGTTAATTACAATTTAAAAAAAAAACAGAAAAGAAAAAATCTTCATTTTGCAAAGAATTGTGGGAAAAAATGACAACTTCAAAAAATTCACCATGCCTCTTAATAAATACTTTGGACTGTCTACTTTATAAAAGGGGTCATTTGGGGGGTATTTGTACTTTCCTGGCTTGTTAGGGTTTCAAGAATTGAGATGGGCCGTCAGTACACCAGGTGTGATCAATTTTCAGTGATTGGCACCATAGACTGTAGACTCTATAACTTTCACAAAGACCAAATAAAATACATGTATTTGGTGTATTTTTACCAAAGATATGTAGCAGTTTAAATGTTGGTCAAAATTTATGAAGAAAAATTACTAATTTGCAAAATTTTATAACAGAAATAAAAACCCCAAAGGTGATTAAATGCCACCAAAAGAAAACTCTATTTGTGTGAAAAAAGGACAAAAATTTCATATGGGTACAGTGTAGTATGACTGAGTAATTGTCATTCAAAATGTGAGAGCACTGAAAGCTGAAAAGTGGACTGGTTAGGAAGGGGGTTTAAGTGCCCAGTGGTCATGTGGTTAATTAAATCTTAAGTTCATGTGACAATGAAATATTTCCTAAAGGTAAATTGCAGTGTTTAATGCAATGAGTACAAGGTTCATGTATAGCTGAAGTCCATTGATGAGAGTTCATAGTAGAAAATTGTGCTGAAAAGTGATGATCAAACATCCAGCGGTGTAACACCCATCACCAAAGGCAACATTGAAGACTTTCCAGAGAGCCAGCGACCCCCCCTTACTCAGGGTGGTCAGACAGCTCTTGGTCAGATCTAAGATCCACTAGAAAAGGCAGGGATATCCTCTCTGATGACAGTAAACAGCATGTACCGGAAGGCTCACAAAAAAACCAAGAAGCAATCTCAGAGGAGCAGGAACTTTCAATGCCAGAGTATATATGAAATAGAGGAACTCCACATAGTATAATACTGCAACAGAATCCGATTTATTAAAAAGTAATGCACTTACATGAAGTATTAAAATACAAGCTCGTAAAAAAAAACAATTCACAATTCTCTTAATGTTATCTTCCTGCTTCCCTCTGCCTGTGCCCCGGGTAGAGACAGCCAATCAGAGTATCTGTCTTTCACAAATTTGATCCTTTGCTATGGTAAAGGTCCCACTCTAGGACATACCTAGGTATCTGAGCTTCTTAAAGTGATACTAAACACACACTGTTTAATTTACACTGTCCCTTCTCCTTCTGTATATAGATGATGGTACTGTCATTATTTTAATTTAAAAAAATAAATAAATCTAAGTACCTTTTACCTAATCAATATACAATTGTCACATGATCCAGCTCTTTTCCAGCCTGTCTGCAAGGAAACATAAGCAGGAGGAGCTTCAAGTCTGTTCCCAGATAGCAAGAGTAACTTGCCACAAATTTGTGGCAGCGTTGAATTGTAAGTCTGTTAACTTGCTGCACAAGCGCTTGTAGCAAATTTGCATGGCGAGTCTCTAACAAGAGCAAAGTTGCAGTGGTGAGTCTACAGCAAGAGCTCTGCCAGTCACAGTGACCCCTATGGTGGGATGACTCATTGGTGTGCGCAGCCTATTGCATTAGGGTGTGCACCTCAAAGCAGAAACACACACACGCTTGTGTGTGTGTGCATATATATATATATATATATATATATACTGTATATCTATATATAGGGCAGTAGAGCAGTGGACAATGTCAGTAGGGTAGAGGTTGGAGTCAGTAGTACATTATTATCTTTTTATTATAACTTTTTTTTTTACAGTTTTATTATTTTTTACAATAATTTATTATTATTTTTATTTTACAATTTTTTAGGAGCCCCATTGGGGAGCTTTGGCGAAATATCAGGGGCTTAAACAGACCCCTGATGTCTCACTTTTGAGACAGAGGAAGGGACCAAGGACAGAGATTCCCCAGTCCCTTTCTCTGCAGCCAAGCAGCAGGAGGATTCTGCGCAGCACAGCATGATTAGGGTATGCCCAGGCACCATGCCTATGGGATGACTATTGCACAGCATAACTGAACCAGAACTTGCAGCAGACTTGCAGAATGTTTGCAAAGAAAGTTGATCTGGAGTTATGCAATGTGGACTTGCTGCAATTGTGCAACAAACTTGTGAAGCCTGACAAGTCTAGCAATAGCTTAGTGAGTCATTTTCAAACTTGCAGCACAATTGCTTGCTATGTGGGTTGCTGGTCACACAAAAAAAACATCCTTTGCAATACGCATGCAGCCCAAAGAAGATGATCCTACAGGCATTTGAACTTTTGAGCTTTTACTTTTTTCTGCCTGTTAACTTCCCTCCATGTTAGCCTATGTGTCCATGCACACTATAGGCATTTTCAGGAGTTTAGTTGCAGGGGAGTTTACAGAAGGAAAAAAAACATCACTTGTGCGTTCATGAGAGAAGCTACTGAGCACAAAAAAATGTTCAAAAGTGAAAAAACGTGCATTAGTGCCACACGCGGGAATGCGCATTGACGCGCCTGGGCGCACATGCAAAAATGTTGCTTTCTACCGCGTGTTTGATTCTGAAAACTCCTGTAGCTCAAAGGGTGTTTTTGAGCTTCTCAGTGTGCACGAGATCTAAAAAGAAATAATTAATATTAATAAACTGTTTTAAATCATCATACAAATATATATTTGAAATCAACTTGTATTATTTTTGGCAATAACATGGTGTAGGTGGATTTCTGCCAGTCACAGACTGTGTCACACTCCTCCAGCCTGTGTCTTAGAATAACAGGGAGGAGAAGCCTCTATCAATCAAGATGTAATCACCCCCCTATTATGTATAGCTGGTTAGTGGACATGGAGGAGGAGGTAGGGAGTGGGCTGTCATTTACTACTGTCTATATGCCCACATGTGTGACTCTGTAGTCATATGGGCTGCTCAAATGTGATAGGGAGGAAATGCCCAGCATGGAAACTCACTGAAAACTGAGCATGTGCACTAGCTGCCAACACTTTTTTGCAAAATCTCCAACTGCATTGGGGACAATGAACTCTTTATTGGTTTCTGTTGGGATTGTCAAGGCCAATGGTACAGGGATTATTGCACTGGACAATGTTTCACATTTTGCAAACATATAATTTCTGTTTCCTTGGATATTTCTGCTGCAGGTCACATACCCTGGCTTTAGGTTAGGAGGGCAATCCCCCTTTGTGGATTGTGTTTGGTCTCTAACACAGGGGAGATGGAGCTGTGGATCACATGATCGTGCGGAAGTGGACTAAAAATAGGTATGTATACACAACTCCGCCATGAAAAGCTAGTTGCTTGGGTTTGCCACCCAAAAAAAAGTTACCAGTTTCAACAATGCTTGAAAAAAAAAAAAACTATAATGGACAGACCTGGCTGTCATCCATACAAAACTTAACAATAGAAGACCTAACCTGTAATTCAATTATAGCTGTTATTTATTTTAGGCACGTGAACAATTACAAAACTCATGAAATTTCCATTCTGTAAATATGTTTGAAACTTCTACTACCACTATATATTTGCTAAGCACTGTTAAGCAAACATTTCAACCAATAAAAAGCACTCAAAGTAAGAATTGTTATTTTTTCTTCATATAAAGAAAGCTGAAATATTTTCACAGTGAATAAGTATAAATGGGTAAAAATACTGACAGTAAATGTTTCTAAAGCTATACATTATGTATTGTCGCTGGTTCAAAATGAGAATACAATGCAGATGCCTTCCTGTGGCTAACCATAGTCATTTCCCTTAAACATACATTACTAATAGAACTAGGCATACTATGTACAATGTCTTAAAGCAATTTAAAATTTAAAAAGAAGAAACAATTTATTATATAGGAACACACAGTTTATGGATCTGTATCATGATGACATTTAGCTGTTCACGAGAATTCATTGTCAATTCAACTTTCTCTCAGCTGTATGTTACAGTCAAAGCCCTATTAGCCTGATTGTGGCATATTGATATTCTGTAAGATCAAAACAACATAACCAGCAATCATCAAGGTCAACTTTATATCAGGCTGCAGAGATTTACATGGAATGATGGTTTCCTATTGATCTTGATTCCAAGAAAATACAGTGTCATAGTCTAATCTCTTGGACGGCTTTAACCACTTCCTTACCGGGCCATTTCTGACACTCCTCTCCTACATGTAAAAATCATCATCTTTTTGCTAGAAAAATACTCAGAACCCCCAAACATTATATATGTTTAAGACTCATAAAAAGATCGTTTTTCTACTACTAAAAATGTACATCCTCTCCTCACAGTCTTTACCGGGCCATTCCTTCACCAATTTCGGCAGGTTCTCTAATCTGATACTGTGACATAAAAGAACCTTAGTTCTAGTTATCCTTTGGTAGTAAGGTACATTTAGAGACGTCGGACTATATTTCAACTGGAACTACTAACGACCAATACAACAAAACTAGAATGTCTTATAGTTATACGGTGTTAGTCCGATTATCCCGAAACTGACATTGTATGTCGACTCTCTTTCAACTTAACTGTT
>BLSH010393145.1:235941-246258 GCA_018402905.1 Glandirana rugosa
GCCCCCCCCCCCCCCCCCCACTATCTTTTCCTGAAGAAAGTGTATTTTTAGCAAATTGACTTACAATTTAGTCCTGAAGAGACTGTATTATAGCAAATTGACTTATTGGTTTACAAGGAGCTGTTTCTAAACTGATTCATGCAGTACATTCTGCCATGCAGTTTGAAGATCTACCTGATGTTTATTTATTTATTTATTTATTTATTTCAGGTACTTATATAGCGCTGTCAATTTACGCAGCGCTTTACATATACATTGTACATTCACATCAGTCCCTACCCTCAAGGAGCTTACAATCTAAAGTCCCTAACTCACATTCATACATATTAGGGCCAATTTAGACAGGATCTAATTAACCTCACAGCATGTCTTTGGAGTGTGGGAGGAAACCGGAGTACCCGGAGGAAACCCACGCAGGCACAGGGAGAACATGCAAACTCCAGGCAGGTAGTGTCGTGATCGGGATTCGAACCAACGACCCTTTTACTGCTAGGCGAAAGTGCTACCCACTACACCACTGTGCTGCCCAGGCATAGGGTCTTTCGATACTCTTATACCTGTAGAAGCTACATGCCTGGGACTTTGAGGATATGCTAAAGGAATATTTGATTATCTTGCCCTTTAAGGGAAGGCATCGCTGCCATTCCTGATACTACGAGTGGTCGCTCTGCATACATGCTTTACTGCAGAACTCCAACTTTTATTTATTACTGCAGTAGAAACTCACAGGCGATCAGAGTCTACATTCCGCTGAAGCCACAAATCCCAAAGCCAGTGGGTCTCTGTCTAAACTGGTTCTGCAGTGGCGCACCACACTTTTACAAAAAGGGACATGTTTGTTAATTTTACCCTTGCTAATTTACCTCCTTGCAGTTTCAATACTCAGGCTTCATTCTGCAGCTTCCACTCTAAATCTGCCCATCTGGTACCTCCTTCATTCTTTTGGCATCACTGCTGCTCATTGTACATTTACCCAATGTTGTTTGGGTTTCCAGTACCTTGAGACCTCTGTTTCCTACGGTTGTAGGAAGCTATCCTTGGGAATTGTATCCCACTCAAACTCTCCATTCTGCAGAGGAATATTTTTCCATCATGAATGATTGTACCCCTTGCAGTGCTTATTTTTTCTCTGCCTTATCCCTCTCCTGAGAGAACGCTTGACCCTGCTAACAACATTGACTCCTAGTGCCATTTCCTGGCATCCCCATTGTGGAAAACTCAGGAGACCTTGCAGTTTGTCAGTTTTCTCTACTTTTGCAGTTCATGCAAAGCTTAGGATCCTATCATCTGCAATCCTTGCCTAAATATGAATTAACAAATATCTCTAGAAATTCCAGATGCTATTTGCTGGACTCTGACCAGGATGGGGATAGTCCTCCACCAATCGTGTGAGAACTTCCCTAATGGGTCTATGTTTATTCTTTGAGTCCGATTCTCCAGAACAGACAGTATTCAGGTCAATGTCACATCCGTCTCTTGGTATGTCCTTTGATCTGACCTCCACTGAAATTCATCTAAAGACTACAGAATCTTCACCTCTAGAAAGTTTTGAGAACTTCCTTCATAGCAGACCGGGTGTTCTACCCTCTACTCTGGACAGTGTTGATTGAGTGCGTCATTTGTGACCACACTGTCTTTTCTGGGACCAGATATTGTCTCTTGGGTCCCTTCTGATGATACCCATTTTAAGCAGTGAAAGTACTGCATGGGTGTGCCACACCTATTTTCTTGCAAGGAAGTATTTATTGCTGGAAGGTTCTGTACTCCCCTGAAGGATCAGCAGACAAGACATACGGTTCCTGTCAGTGCCTGGACCTGAACTGTATCTGGCAGTATCTCTTCTCGCTAAGCCACCTAAGATGCTTTGTCTAATGTTTTGCTTCTCGTGAACCTTGAACTCTTTGCTCCTCCCATGAACTTCCTGATTTAAGCAGTGTCCCTGCACTTCCTGTTTGCCATATTACTGTGCTCTCACCAGCCAATATCTCGCTCTTGTCACTCCTGTTGTGCCATTTCTTCCCTACCACTCATTACTGACCTGGCTTGTTCCTCGACTGCTTTTCTGCTTGATACCAATCTGCAACCACTCGTTACTGACCTGTGGCTTGTTTACTGCATACACTTCTGCTTGATCCTTACCTGCTACATCTGCTACTGGGTCCCAGCTTGCTTACCTCCTGGTGGGGCAATCCTGGGGACCACGACCTGGTACTAACACACAGCAAAACCCATCTCCACGAGCAGGAGCTCTGGTGAATACCAGTTAGTACTTAGACTCCACACCTCAGATGAGCCCCACATCATCTGCCAGGATGACCTGCTTGTTCACTTATCCAGCTGATCGGTGGGAGCCTCTCTACTGCTATAACTACTGGTCTCCGAGCCTGACCCCTGACCATGACAGTAACCCTGTTGCAGATTTCACCTAGAAGGGTTAGAATAACGTGAAGATTCCTAATGCTAACACTATAATTCCTACCTCTCGACTTTCAGTAGCGGTATCTATTACAGAGTTAAGTTGGATGAGTTCTAAATTCATACATTTTCCTATGGGTTAGGCAGGTTTGCAGTGTGGTTACCACACCCCTAAAACACCTATGGGTGTTGGTTAAAAGGATTCATTTTCTGAGTGCTGATGTTCTTGTACACCAGTTTGCACTTCATCTCTGCTTACCCTTCCATACAAGTGTTTCCAATCAATCTAACCTTTCCTTAAAAAGGATTTGGGGATAGCACTTTTAAACGTCTTCAGTTTAAGAGTTCTGTGAGGGCTCTCATATCAAAGGATACCTCTTTAAGTTGTCTATCAGATAACATGCTTTCTTGTTGTGGGTCTCCCTGAAATCAAGGGTTAGGAGTATTCAACTTAACCATTTGACCTCTGGAAGGTTTTACCCCCTTCATGACTAGGGCATTTTTTGCTATTTGGCACTGTGCAATTTTAACTGGAAATTGATCAGGCATGCAATACTGTACCTAAATTAAATTTATATCATTTTTGTTCACACAAATTGAGTTTTCTTTTGGTGGTATTTAATCACCACTGTGTCTTTTGCTATATGAAAAAATACGAAAACATTTGAAAAACAAACATTTTTTTCTATTATAAAATCTTGCAAACAAATAATCTACCTTCATACATTTAAGCCAAAATATAGTCTGCTACATTTCTTTGATAAAAAATAACCAAATCAATGTATATTATTTAGTCTGTGTGAAAAGTTATAGAGTATACAAATCAGTGGCGGCTGGTGGTCAATACTTTGGGGGGTGCGGCAAACAGACCTAGCCCCCTCACTCACAGCTCTCAATCCACTCACGGCAATCCACTCTCATTACCCCCCCGCGTGGTGTGATCCATGGCCTTACCTTATACTGCGGTAGAGGTGCAGGGAGGAGGACGAGGTGGTGGTGCACTGCTGAATCCGGGCTCCTGGAAGAGGCTGTTGCTGCCGCCGGGGCCGTTGCTTCTCCTCCCATCTGAAAAGGAGGTGGGTCCAGAAACCCGATTAGCCAAGAGTCCTGGCCAATCGCGTCTCAGGACCCGCTTGCTGATTGGCTGGGAGGAGAAGCAGGAAGACCTTACTGAATATTAATTTGCTAATGTCACACAAGTGGGTGGGCTCAGGGCGCCCCGAGCCCACCCCTTTTGAAGCCAATGAGAGCCCCCGGCTCTCATCAGAGCTTAAAAAAAAACACATTGAAATCCATGCTTCCAGCGCCCTGCATGGAGATTAGGGGCAGGGTGCATGGATTAGGTTGCCCCTGCACCCCTAATAGATGGGGCGCCACTGCAACAAACTGGTATATACAGTATATTTAAAAATGGATCAATCCTGATGCACTGAGGGCATATCTCATTTCTTGAGGCCCTAAAAAGCCAGGACAGTGCAAGTAGCCCCCAAATGACTCATTTTGGAAAGTAGATAGTCCATGGTATTTAGTACACAGCTCACAGTGGTGGCACCGTAATCCACTGTGTCCACCTTGGTTTGTGCCACTGCATTCCCCAGTGGGCACGCCAGGGCACATGTGCTCAGAGACATACAGGTTCATCACTGAGCCTGTAGCTGATGCCCGTCAGCAGTAAATCTACTGTTAGGGGCGGCAAGTGGTTAAGCCTATGGCTGTTGACTGGTTCTTTTTTCCTGTCTGTCCAAGCTTCCTTTCCCTGAAGAGAAGGGTCTGGTGTGCTAGGCTTAAAGCTGAATCCTGGGAAAAGCAAACATTGCCTAAATACAAGAGTCGTGTATTCTTACTAAGATCGTGGTGTGCTTTGTGTATTTCCTCCAGATCTGTGCAGTAATCCAGTGTAAAATTTTATGTGTAGGACCCTCCTGTAATACAGACTAGTCTTTACTGCTCTCGCTCCTTGTGCAGAGTGACTGATCGTGTCTTTGCCCCTCCTGTAGTTTTCTGCAGGCAGTTTGTAGTAGGTTTAACCTGCTGGGCCCCCCCAACAGCTCTGCTCTTTACATGGACTATGTACAGCACAGTCATGATGTCACTGCTAATTTTACAAGGTAATATCTGGGGGTTGCAAAGACAATTGGTGCACACAAAGTAGATTTATATCATTTGTGGTTATTGAGGAATAAAATAAAAAAGGACAAAAATCTTATTTTTAGACTATACAACAGTATATAGCCAGACAGTTGACATGTGTAGTTCCAAAATAAGCCTTGTTCAGCACTGTAAATTGATAATTTACCTCTCTGCTGCTAGCCATCACATGGGGGGGGGGGGGGTGAATCATCATTTTCATGATCCAGCCAAAGGTAAGTAGATCTGAATCGTTTTCACTTATTTTCTGAAACACTTTTAACATCACAGTACAGGTCTGTGAGCACAGTCTATGTGTAATGTTCCCACATGGTCTCTGAAACAAATGCTTTAATTTCAATTTTTGAAAGTTCTGGAGAGTTTAACAACTCATAGCTCCTATAATGTGCAATGTACAATTATGAATTGGAGGTTGGCAGCTCCATTATGTTTTCCAAAGTATAAAGTGGAGATTCACAATCCAATATTGGTCATATTTAAGGGGTTACATCTATGTTGATCCCTATTTGTAATCCAATTTCAGGATAGTAGGAGAAATACTGTTTCTTTATAATATTGTTTTTACCTTTTACTTTCAATATTGTTTATGGATGTGTGTCTTTTTTTTTTAATTTACAAGTTTTATTACATTCTTAAGCAAAGCATACAAATAAAAAAAATCACAAGAGGCAGATACAAACACAGCACAGAAATATTTGATTCCAGAGTGAAATACATCTCTTGTTAAATGCAGCCAAAGGCATAACATGTGCGAAAACCACAGTGAAATGCAAAATAAGAAAATGTTTCGAAATCATATAAAGTGGACCTGTCCTCAAGGAGGGTCAGGCTGGTAATCCCCGGATTTTCCACACATAGATGATGCTCATAAGAGGTGCTTATGCTGAAAGGATACATTTTCGAAAAAAAATACTTTTTTAATAAGATCACGGGGGCCCTCAAGCAACTATAAACAATATGACTGAGAAAGGGAGAGAAAAATAAAATAGGTGGGGGGTCTAGTTGATGGGTAGGGGAGTAGGGGATATAGGTGGGAAAAAGAAGGAGTAAGGGAGAGAAAAATAAAATGGGGGGGTCTAGTTTGATGGGTAGGGGAGTAGGGGATATAGGTGGGAAAAAGAAGGAGCAGACCAGCAATGGCTCTGTAGACATAAAAGTATGCCACTTTATTGGGTTGGGTCCCGAGGAGATAAAGTGGACACGTATGTGGGTAGTCCCATGAGTATTGGAAAACATGCCAATAATACCAAGTTTTGCAAAACTGCTTGTCTTTGCATCTCAGAGCTGCCGTCAAGAGTTCAATATCATCAATCTCATTTACCACTGCTATCCTATGGCCAACTGTCGGCAGTTCAGTGCTTCTCCACTTTTGTGGGATGTACACCTTGGAAGCATTGAGTAAGTGAATTAGGAGGGATCTCTTTTATCTGTATATCGAGAGTGGAGTGATATGTGGTAAGAATGTCTCCAGATGATGTTACAGATAAATATCTGCAAGTCTGTATATCAGTCTCCTAACGTCTTCCAAGAAGGGACAGACATGACCAAAAGATGTGAAGCAGAGATACGGTATCTTGGTGGCACCACCAGCAAAGAGAGGATACAGAGGGAAAGATTTTGTGTAGAAGAAACAGGGTTCTATACCAGCAAGTCAACAATTTGTATCCTGTCTCTTGATATCTGGTAGTAATGGAGGACCTATGAGCAAAGAAAAGAACATGGTCCCTTTGCTTGTTTGTAATAGTCCTATTCAGATGCCTTTCCTATTTATATAGAGGGGGGGGGCATAGTTCTTGGGAGAGTTGTGTATCAGTGTATACGACAGTGATAACGTGTGGTAAAGTGGTGAGGTTTCCAAACAGTGTTGCTTGAATGGGGAGATTGGTGCCTGGGACAGGTTTTGCAATCGTATAGTAACTAGAAAATGGTGGATTTGCATAGCTCGCCAGTCGTCCAATGGAGGGGAGAGCATGTCCCCAACCTCTGAAAAAGTCAGCCAACTGCCTCTATGCAAGAAGTGTTTAAGCCTAAACTGGTTAGACAGCAAGAAAGACTTAAATTAGAGTTTTAAAAGGGATAGCGGGTATGGCACTGCTCTGAAAAGTGCTACGTGCTTTGTGGTTTGATGTTTCTGTTAGACTATTATGTTAAATAAGCATTATTGTACCTACATATTATAGTGAATCAACATAAACCTCATATTATGGGCAAAAAAAATCCTAAAGTGTCAAGTGCTACTATAAATTAATTGAACAATATACTCTGCGATAAACAATAAATTCATAAACATTGAAAATATCAATTATGGTCAGTTCATAAATGGTTAAAATCGTTGATCAGTCAATTTTTTTGTGTTAAAAGCAAAGTGACAGGTGCTTTTTATCCGTGTTGGTAAAAAATATATAGGTGTAGTTGTTCCACTCTGTGCTCCCCCTACGTCACCGCACTCACCGGAGAGCTCTCCCCTCTAGGGGGTGTCACGCTTCCACAGCATGTATGGCAGGACAAAGATTCATGTTTTGTACGCTTTACTTTTCCTTTACACAGTTAACCCTTGTTCTCAGTTATATGTAGAAGAGAAATAACATCCCATAGTGCAAATAATGTTTTAAATGTTTATTCCATGCAAACGTTCAGAAATGGACTTACATTAGGTTGACTTGGTAAAAACAGGAAATCTTGGATGCTTGTGCACTACACGGACAAAAGACCGGAAGTGATGATGATAGAAGCTCCTCCCTACGCGTTTCGTTATGACATTATCAGGAGCTGTGCCATCTTGCTACACTTCCTGAAGTTATATAGAGTATGGTAGCCTAGCAACCAGGTGCAATTCAATTGACGGCCATATTTAGGTAGAGCAAAGGTTTTTTCACTCGGCGGCCATATTTGGTTGGTCTGCCTCCTGATGTGTATGTTATCTGCTCTTTATGGTTAATATGTCCATGGACTTAGGCAATAATTAATCCTTTTAAAACTGATTTATTGTACATATGGTTTGCCTAATAAGAGTGTCCCTATGTTATCACTAATGTATTATCCACCAAGCTGATTGCTTGCAGCCAATGTGTTATAAAATGTGTCACAGTGGGGTCATATCAACCAAAGTCGCTCCCAAAATATATATGGGGACACTGCACATTATATACTCCATTCACCCTAATTTTACAATAAATGCATAAAATACACCAAAAAACAACAACATATCTAAAATACATATACGAGAATTATCTAAAAATAAGGAATGTATTATTAAATTGAAAATGGAAAATAAAATAAAAGTAATTACTAAAAAAAAAAAATATAACATTTAAAATATAAGAAATAGGAACTTATTAAGAATAATTTTGTGGTAAGAATAAATTACTAAATCTAAATTAAATCTTGGATCTGTCAAACTGGGAGCAAAGTCCCAGGCACCAATTATTGAAGACATAAGTGAGGGAGTTTGGAAGGAGCCCCAAGACATGCCACCTTGGCCAGGACAGCTAAAGTTGTTCCTAGCAAGGGGTGATATTCACACCTATGCAGGTTGCAGTTTGCATATTCCAGGTGCATTTTGCAATACACGTTTTTGATCCATTGACGTCTATGGAGCTAAAAACCAGAAAAAAAGTCCCAGGCCCTTTCCATAAAATACATAGATGTGAACATGACCCATAGGAAACCATGTTAATAGGACTGTAATGTGTTTCTACAAAAACTGAAAATGCACTAGAAATGCATAGGTGTGAACCAGGCCTAAGATTATATTTCATATGGCAAGGAGGAGTACTGCCACGGAAGGGTTTTTAGTGGGAGTGGTAAAATGTCTTGCTCCAGACCAACCCATACCTCCTTGGCAGCTTGTGTGGATTTGTGTCTTATTTTTTTTAACATCTGTTTTTATAATTGCCTACTAATATTAAGTAAATAAGCTTGTTTTTAAATGTTCTAAAGAAAGCACAAATCTGAAGAGACTCTAGAAACACTGTATTGCCTGGCTTTAACCTGAAATTGATAATAATAGTGTAGCCTGTGAAATCTTGTCTGCCAATCTGCTTTAGTCCAAAATGTACTGACTGAAGGTATCAGGAGGAGCAAGGTTTCTCACAGCCTGTCAGTTGAATGAATGGCACCACAACACGCATATGGTGCTTTACCGCTTGTTATGGTAATGAGCACCTTTTACTGCATATGTATTACTGCAGTAGTCTGGTGTAAGCTGACCTAGGAAGCAGTAATGATGAGACAGGAGAGCAGTGATGTTTCTGACAAGCAGATGTGCGCGTATCACAAGACAGGGTTGCCAAATATTCCAAATTACTATTAAAATAGTAAACTTATGTTTTAAATATGTATTTCAACTTACAGTATGTGATTTAAAGATGTATTTCAACTGTATAGTTCAGTGTTTGCCTTGAGTTACTTGCTAAAGTTTTAAGGCTATAATTGAGTGCCTCTCTTCATAAGGAGTAATTAAAGTTGATGTAAACCCACCACGCACCCAGTATAAACTAATGACACAGTATTAACGTATATATACATGCAAGCCTCCTGCATCTATCCCTACCTTTCAAATGTCCTTCCTGTAAGCACTAGCAGCTCTGTAAAACTCTGAAATCAGTGGGTGTCTGTGTTTGCTGAAGTTTGGTGGGTGGAGCTGTGATGTCACAAGCCTCCCCACCCACCTCTATACTGAGACATTGAGGAGGGAGGGAGGGGGGCGTATAAACCTTTCTCTGCTGTGTGAAGGTGATAAGCAAATTGCTTGTCACTCACAGAGCAAGGGGCGGATCGACTGTGTATTTCCCTGTTAGTCGGACTTTCTCTTCCTGAAAAAAGATAAGCTCATTCATTACTCACAGTTGGATTAACTCTTTGTGGCAAGACTGGGCACAGATGATATGACATGCTATACTCTACCAGGCAGAATTATTAATTACAGTTGAGTTGAGCGAACCCGAACTGTAAAGTTCGGGTTTGTACCGAACTTTGCGGTGTTCGGGACCCGAACCCGAACTTTTGAAAAAAAGTTTGGGTTCGGGTTCTGGGTTCGGGTTTTTTTTTCCCGCTTGTTGAATTGCTGCAGGGCACCCAATCAACAAGCGTTTCACTAGTTTGCCCTTAGAAGCCATCACAACCATGCCTACTAATGGCATGGCTGTGATTGGCCAGTGCATCATGTGACCCAGCCTCTGTATGAGCTGGAGTCACGTAGTGCTGCATGTCATATGCTCTCAGGCTTGTGTAGGGAGAGGATGCTGCTGGTGCTGTGAGGGACAGATTGCAGATCTAATAACATCTCATTCTGTATTACAGAACGATCTAATTTTGGACTAGGTAGAGATTTCTACTACTACTGCTTTTAGGGACAGATTGCAGATCTAATAACATCTCATCCTGCATTACAGAACAATCTGACTGGACTAGTTAGAGTCTACTGCTTAGAGGGACAGATTATTGTTCTAAAATTATCTCCTAGTTCTATAGGGTCAGGTTCCTACTGTTGCTGTAAGGGACAGATTATTGTTCTAAAATCATCTCCTAGTTCTACAGGGTCAGGTTCCTGCTGTTGCTGTAAGGGACAGATTATTGTTCTAGAACCATCTCCTAGTTCTATAGGGTCAGGTTCCTGCTGTTGCTGTAAGGGACAGATTGTTGTTCTAAAATCATCTCCTACTGCTATAGGGTCAGGTTCCTGCTGTTGCTGTAAGGGACAGATTATTGTTCTAAAATCATCTCCTACTGCTATTTGTCGTCCTTGGACTGGGA
>BLSH010393145.1:250807-263704 GCA_018402905.1 Glandirana rugosa
CATTAGTCACGTAAAAATATCGTGACTAGCGACATATTTACGGTTACCATTTTGACACTTTTTTGGGACCATTGGCATTTATACAGCGATCAGTGCTATAAAAATGCACTGATTACTGTGTAAATGCCATTGGCAGTGAAGGGGTTAACCTGCAGGGGGCGCTCTAAGGGTTAACTGTGTTCCCTGGGCGTGTTCTTACTGTAGGGGGACTTGCCTAGCTGGGGAAAGGAAGTTATCACAGCCTTCATGTACGAGAAGGCTGTGATCACTTCCCTTCCCCCTCACACAGAGCGGAGGTCCGTGTTTACATACACGGACCTCCGCTCATTCGCTCCGGGGGGGGCATCGCGGGTGGCCGGCGGCAATCGAAGCCGCCGCACCCGCTCCCTGGCCCCCCCCGAACACCGTGAGCGCGCGCGCGCGCCTCCGGCGGCGCGCGCGCTCACAGTACCTCTGTATCGCAGCCGCCGTCGTATGACGGCGTTTTGCGTTACAGAGCCACTTTGCCGCCGTCAATCTCCGATCGGCGGTCGGCAAGTGGTTAAAGTGGAAATCCTGATTAAACCTAACCAGCTTTGAAAATGTCTCCTCTCCCTCTTAGCACCAATGCTGATTTGGTTTCCCTGTGTCAGCCAGCAACAGTTCCAGGGGAGAGGAGGAAGCACCAATAATGGATGGATCATAGGAGCCTATGGCTGACATGACCACTCCAGGCTTTACCAACCGTTGTTGTGTGCTCTCGCCTTCAACCACTGCTGGCTGACACGGGGGATCAAGTAACTGTATCAGAGCGGGCTGAAAATAGGTCAGTATTAACATCTTTTTTTACTCAGGTCAGCATAGGTGTTACGATGGGGAAGGGGACATATTTTAAAGCTAGTTAGGTTTAAGCTGGAATGCCACTTTAACTTTTTGGGTCTTCCAAGTCTTCATGTTTATTCTTAAGGAGGAAGGAGAAGGTGGTGTAAACAGACAACCAAAAATGGTTTAATTGTTGCTGTTTTTGCATTCTTTGCACACGTGTTTAAAGCGGTTGTAAACCCTCACAGTTTTTCACCTTAAAGTGATTGTAAACCTTCATTTTTTTTTCTTAAAAATAACAAACATGTTATACTTACCTTCCTCTGTGCAGTGGTTTTGCACAGAGTGGCCCGAACCTCATCTTCTGGGGTCCTCCACATTGCTCCTGGGACCTCCTCTGCATCGAGTGACCCATCAGGGACAGCTTCCCTGGGGTCACACGTGCGGGCGCGCTCCCATGTTCCGATGTTTGCGTGTATTCACACAAACAGCAGGACTCGGCCCCGGCCCCGCGTCACTGGAGTTGATTGACAGCAGCGGGAGCCAATGGCTCCCCTGCTATCAATCCAGCCAATGAGGACCCGTGACACCGGCTGGAGTGGATTGCTCATAGCCGCCGATGGAACAAACGGGCTCAGGTAAGTAAAAGGGGGGCTCGGGGGGGGTCACTACTGAGCAAAGGTTTTTCACCATTGAGGCGAAAAACAATGAGACTTTACAACTCCTTTAATGCATTCTATGCATTAAGGCGAAAAACTTTTCCTGTTGCAGCTGCCCCCAGAGCCCCCTGTTTACTTACCTGAGCCCGATCGTTTTCGCGCCGGGGATGAGCACACCCAGTCCAGCCGGTGTCTCGGGTCCTCATTGGATAGATCGATAGCAGCTATTGGCTCCCGCTGCTGTTAATCAAATCCACTGACGCAGGAGCCAAGGGCGGGCCGAGTCCTGCTGTCTGTGTCAATGGATGCAACAGCAGGACTCGGGAGCGCACTCACATGGGTGACCCCAGGGAAAGAGCTTCCTGACGGGTCACTCGATGCGAGGTGCCAGGAGCGCCGCTGGGGGGACCCCAGAGGAGGAGGATCGGGGTTACAGAGGAGGTAAATATGACATGTTTGTTATTATTTTGTTTAAAAAAAGCTGAACCTTTACAGTCACTTTAACCACCTCCCACCCGGCCACTGTATATATACGGCCGGGTGGGAGCTTTCTCGTTCTGACAGGACGTGTATTTACGTCCTGCAGAACGGGTGCTCGCAGTGCGGCCACGCGGCGCACTGCGGCTCAATACTGTGATCATTATGATCACAGGATCCAGCCGAGCAGAGATCGGGATATGGGTGCCGTGATTGGCCCTCCCGATCATGTGACGGCTGTGTCCAATCACAGCCGTCACATTGTAAACAGAGACGAACGTCTCTGTGACAGTTCTCCCCCCGCCAAGCTCAGTGCGGGGGGGGGGAAGAGGGGAAACTGCAGCTATGTGACAGCTCTCTGCATGATGATGATTTCATGCAGAGAGCTCTCACAGATCGCCCCCACACAGTGCACCAAGCACCACTGATACCCCTGACCCCATACACATCAGTGTCCCCATAAAACAGTCCCCAAAACATCTGTATGCCCCCATCACATCTTTCACCATACACAAAACATCTGTCTGTCCCCGTCACATCTGTCACAGTCCCCAAAACATCTGTCTGTCCCCATCACATCTTTCACCATACACAAAACATCTGTCTGTCCCCGTCACATCTGTCACAGTCCCCAAAACATCTGTCTTGTCCGCCAACACCAAATAAACCCCAATTTGGGTTATTTTTACCAAAGAAATGTAGCAGTATCATTTTTGGTCAAAATTTATGAAGAGAAAATACTTATTTGCTAAATTTTATAACAGAAACTAATAAAAATGCATTGTTTTTGAAAATTTTCAGTCTTTTTTAATTTATAGCGCAAAAAATAAAAAAATCCAAAGGTGATTAAATACCACCAAAAGAAAGCTCTATTTGTGTTAAAAAAATTATAAAAATTTCATATGGGTACAGTGTTGCATGACCGCACAATTGTCATTCAAACTGCAACAGCGCTGAAAGCTGAAAATTGGTCCGGGAAGGAAGGGGGTTTAAGTGCCCAGTATTGAAGTGGTTAAAAAATAATTTTAGGCATAAAAATTACATAAAACCGCCAAACATTATATATTTTCTGAAAGCATACATCCTAGAGAATAAAAGAGAGGTAGTTTCATTTTTTTATGTCACTTGATATTACCGCAAAGGTCTAGCAAACGCAAAATTTCAGTGAAAAACACACTAAAGTGAATTTTAGGGCAAAAAAATGCAACAAACTACCCACATTTTTGGTAAAAATATAAATGATGAGGTTGTATGGAGTAAACAGATACCCAACATGTCAAACTTTAAATTTGTGTGCGCCAGTGAAATGGCTACAAACTTCATTACCCTAGATTTTCTATAGGCAATGTTTCAAAAGCCCCCTATAGGTCATTGGTTAGTGTTATGGGGGAGGTCTTGTGCTAGAATTATTGCTCTCACAACGGCGTGTGGCAATATCATATGTAAAATGTGTATCGCAATCAATGTTTTCATGCGTAGGTTCCCCCGATATGTGCATTTATGTTCGTAGGTGTGTATATATGTGGGAGGGGGGCTCAAATTTTTTTTTGGGGAAACTTTATTTTTTTGCAAAAAAAAATGTTTTTTTTTTTTGCTCAACCTTTTTATTACATAGGGGACAAAACATCCCCTATGTGATGATTTTTATGTGACAGGTTCTCTAAAAGACCTTGCATGTCTCCCTCTGGGCTCCACTGATTGTATTGCAATGCAGATCGAACTGCAATACATCCCTTCCTGGCTATACTAGCTGGGGAAAGTGACAGGGTGGCCCAGAAGTGACGTCATCTACGTCGCTTTCCGGGTCACAGCAAGAAGGGGGGGCACCATTTCGGTCCCATAGATGGGCAAGTAGGGCCCGGAATACATGGTAGGGGGGGCCCTGGCACCAGGGGTGTGTGTAAGCAATCGAGTGGCAGCACAGTCACCCGAATGCTTCCACCTGACAGGCAGGAGCCTGCCTGTTAGTTTTACACACAATCCCGATGGCTGCAGCCACCGGATTGTGTGTGAAACCCCCCCGCTGTCAGGTCAGTACAATGTACCGACCTGGCAGTGAAAGGGTTAAAGGGTTCACCAATTAAGAAAAAAATGAAAATATGAACTTACACCATACCTCCTTGTGTAATGAGCTGTCAGTGTCCACTAAGTCGCTGTAGCAGTCCAGGGATTTGAAATCCCTGCTCTTCTCCCTTTTCTTTCTACAGGGCTTTAAGGGGGGGATCAGAGAGAGTCTGATTGTTCAGCACTGGCACAGAGCTCTGATCCGCCCGGGAAGCAATGCAGAAAGAAGAGGGAGAAGAGCTGGGAATTCAAATCTCTGCACCACTACATGGGCACTGACAGCTCATTGCCCACAGAGGTAAGTGAAGTGGGGACCAGGGGGGCGGGGAGGGGGTGTGGTATTAGTTCATCTTTTCATTTTTGTCTGAAAAGGTAAAATTACACTTTAAAGAAGAATTCAATTACTTTTTTTTTGTTCCAGCTTGGAGCAATGTAATTATGCGTATGCCATACCTGTGGAATCCCTCTAGAAGCTAAAAATCACTGTAGTAGATAATGCTATTCCAGTAATCTCCTCTAGCTTTCGGATCCTGCATCGAATAGCTGCCGCTGGGCAGTTGTGACATGGCCCCATTTAGTCCGAATGCAAAAGGGGGCATCATTTTTGCTGCACTGCAATGCTTTGTGTGTATGTACAGCTGCCTTTGCACCTTGGGGGGGTGGTTGGGGGTCAGTAAAAATCAACCACCTGTTTTTACCACCCCTTTAGAAGGCTCTAAAGCAGTTTTTCTTAACCTTTTTACCTCGGAGGAACCCTTGGCAAAAAGGAAACCCCTCTCGGGAAACCCCTGAAATAATTTTCAGATCTACAGCTCAAGGAAACATTAGTGAGATCAGCGAGCTGTTGATATAGCAACAATCATTTAAAAAAATAGCATTAAAGTGTTTTCAAATGCAAAGGTTTTTTTTACCTTAATGCATTCTTTGCACTAAGGTAAAAAACCTTCTGGGTGCAGCCCCCCCCAGCCCCCCTCTTAGGCTCCATTTACACCGGACACTGTTTCAATCTCCCCTGAATGTTTAATCCTGACAGCTAGAAGCCAGCATCTAAAACGTCCGTTTTGCCGCATTTTGCATACCGCGTTTAGCGGTGTTTTGCCGCGTTCACGTCTAGGAGCGTTTTTGCATTTTTTTTTAAATGGAAACGCCTGTAAACGAAACGCTCCTAGATGCGAGTTACCATGTTTAGGCGCGTTTACAAGCTGTTTGGCATTTCAAATGCCTCTGAACTGGCGTCTGAACCCATTTTTTTGTGTTCCAAAAAAAGCCTCTAAACTCAACTGCCTGGAAACAACCTTAAATGACCCTGTGTAAATGTACTGATAAGATAACATGGAGAAGAGTTCAGGGGCAGCTGAAGAAAATGCCCAAATGCCTCTAAACATCTATTTACCAGCAGAAGTGTAATTGAGGCCTTATACTTACTTTAAGCCCCATCTCGATCCAGTGATGTGCACGAGTGCAACATCTCTCCTGGGCCTCTATCTCCTCATTGGCGGATACAGCAGCAGGAGTAATTGGCTAAGTATTTACTATATCTAAGTATTTACTCACTTCTTTACGGGTACATCTTTTATGGACACTTTTCAAAACTTTTAACTTTCAAAACAGGGTTGCTGTAAAAGAAACTAACATGATGTCTCTGCAGTGTGCCGGGTTCTTTAACACCCATAGATGCTCTCAATGGAGTCCATTAATTCCAAAGAAAAATAAAAATAGTGTCAAATCAGTATATGCAGAGAACTACACTTGGAATCATTAAGCTGGCTTTACACATGGCACTTTTTGGTCAATTTCAATAGCTTTCCATCGAGAATTGCGAATATCATCGCAAGTAATCACCTGGAACCTAGCAATCTACCACCAAAAGTTCATTCAACCAGTAGAATTTGGTTGTTCATGAAGATGGAACTGGACAATAAATTGACACCTTCAATACAGTTTATTAAAGCGTAACTTCACTTTAGTTGAGAAAAAAACATTCCCCTCTTGGTGATCTATGTACATTATAAGGATTTTAACTGTGTTGTAGATTCCTACCTTTTGTTTTTCTAAAAAAAAATCATTGTGTGTTTGTATCCATGTGGGAAAGTGAGCTTAATGGGAGTGGTTTCATAATTATCAATCAGCTGTGCACCTGCAGGGCTCTAATGCGGAAAGCTGTCGAGCCTGCATCCCTTTAGACGTGATTTCCTATTGGAAGTATCTCACCAAAAATTACACTTTTGTTGCAGGGGATGCCTGAAATCTGACTTGTATCTTAATGCAGACTTCTGGGAAAATTGATGAGTTAAATCACACAAGAAGGAAATGGCATATCTGGGGGGCATTCTGTACACATTCTGTGTACAGAACACCTCCAGGTAGCCATATTGCATTGCATTTTCAGAAAATTACAGAGCTGCAGATTGAAAAGGAAAGGTAAATTTTCAATAACATTCAATTACAATATGACTTGTGTCCCAATTGTACATGCTATATTATTTTTTCTTTACTTGCTATTTTTCCCCACAAAAGTGGAGTTACCCTTTAAGGCCTCATACACACGGGCGTATCTAAAAAAATAAACAAAACGTTGGGTCCGACGTCAAGGAAAAAAAAGTCGACGTTTTTCGGCGTTATACATTGGCGTTTTTGAGCGTTAGTGAGCGTCGGCGTCAATGGGCGTTTTTAAAAAAAAAATCATCCCTCTGCTATTTTTCAACCTAAAAACGTCGGCGTCAAAAAACGCCGGAAAACGCTGGTACAATATTAGGTGGCGTTTGTTGGCGTTTTGTGGCGTCGGCGTCAAAAATCGTCAAAACGTTACAGCCTCAGAACGCGATGGCCATGGGTTCTACTTTCTGCTCACTAACGCCGACGCCACCTATAGCTCAAAAACGCAGACGTTTTTATGGGGCCATTGACTAACATGGAGAGCTGCAAAAAACGCCAGAAAACGCCGGCGTCAAAAAACGTCCGTGTGTATGAGGCCTAAAGGATTAAATTGAAAATGGTAAAGAATTATGACAATATCTTCACAAACTAAATTTCCACCAGATTCAATCAGGGCCATTTGGTCATCCTTTGATTGATTTTCATCAGATTACTAGGCAAATGGCAAACGTAGTCTACTAAGGGTTAGTCTGCTATAGGTTACAATCTAATTGTACAACCTCCTTTATATTTACTGACAACCATATAGTGCAAGGCCCTGCCTAACTGGATATAAATTGAATGGTTTGTTTCTTGCAGTGGATGATTGTCTCACTATATTGAAGAACAGACTTTTGTAATTCCAGTTTCACTAAAAAGGAGGTGTATTTATTACTTTTAATTCTAATGTATTGACTAATTAATGGCCAGCCCTGAGCCCACATACGTCTATAAACCATTCCAGCATATAAGTTAGGGTAATAGGTGTTGGAAATTGTGCCTGAATCCCATGTCTAAGTTGATGAAATCCAAAGAACATACTGGTAAGAAGACGGAACAAAGATTTAGGTCTATCAAACAGAAGCAGATGTCCCTCTGGCAAAATATGTTGAAGGGTTTTAATACTAAACCGGGCCCATATGTTGGGGTCTGGAAAGAAATGTAGGTGGGGGAGAGAAGGATTACCCCATAGAGGAGGAGCCACCTAGTCATCTCCAGACCATTATAGTAGGTTGGTAGGCATGTTCTAAATTGATCAGGGGGGGCCCCAAAAAAGAAATTGCTCAGTTAAGAATAGGGGCCTAACAATGCAGCCTCAAGGGTGATGGCCAGATCAGTGCGCGCCTGCGACCAGCACTGCTGCCCAGTAATTTCTGGAAGGAGGGGAGTGCCAACCCATCCATAGAACTCTTGCATTATTTCCACCTATGGTCTTACCAATTTTAATATATAGAGATTATCTCTTACCGCATACCCTGAAAGGTTCTGAATATGTCACAGAGTACATAGTACTAATTTGTGCCACATAGAAGTGTTTTCACAAGCTGTATTTACTCTTACCTATGTGTATATTGTATGTTTACTCTGCACCCAGAATATACAGTTGTACTCATAAATTTACATACCCTGGCAGAATTCATGATTTCTTGGTAATTTTTCAGAGAATATGAATGAGAACACAAAAACATTTCTTTCACTCATGGTTAAATCATAATGACAACAGAAACTACCCAAATTACCCTGATCAAAAGTTTACATGCCCCAGGTCTTAATACTGTGTATTGCCCCCTTTAACATCAATGACAGCTTGAAGTCTTTTGTGGTATTTGTGGATGAGGCTCTTTATCTTTTCAGATGGTAAACCTGCCCATTCCTCTTGGAAAAAAGCCTCCAGTTCCTGGAAATTCTTGGGCTGTCTTGCATGAACTGCACGTTTGAGATCTCCCGAGTGGCTCAATGATATTGAGGTCAGGAGAATGAGATGGCCACTCCAGAACCTTCACTTTATTCTGCTGTAGCCTATGAGAGGTCAAATTGACCTTGTGTTTTGGATCATTGTCATGTTAGAATGTTCAAGTATGTCCATGCGCAGCTTCCTGGCTGATGAATGCAAATGTTCCTACAATTTTTTTTTTGATAACATACTGCATTCATCATGCCATCAATTTTGACCAAATTTCCTGTGCCTTTGTAGCTCACACATCCCCAAACATCAGCGATCCACCTCTGTGTTTCACAGGAGGAATGGTGTACCTTTCATCATAGGCCTTGTTGACTCCTCTCCAAATGTAGCATTTATGGTTGTGGCCAAAAAGCTCAATTTTGATATCATCACTCCAAATGACTTTGTGCCAGAAGGTTTGAGACTTGTCTCTGCTGTTTGGCGTATTGTAAGCGGGATACTTTGTGGCATTTGCATAGTAATGGCTTTCTTCTGCCGACTCAACCATGCAGCCCATATTTCTTCAAGTGCCTCCTTATTGTGCCACACCACATTTTCAGAGAGTCTTTTCACCTGAAGTTATGTGTGGGTTTTTCTTTGCATCCCGAACAATTTTCCTGGCAGTTGTGGCATTTCATTGCAAAATGTGGAACACTCAGCATCCCCCAGGATTTCACCAGAAGGTGAAGGAAAGGGTAAGTATATTTAAAGCTGATAACGATCAAGGCCCTCTGGTTCCTCTTGCACCAAATTGTGATGTAACTGTACTGTCTGCCCTCATTTTGTAAAGCGCTGCACAAACTGTTGACGCTATATAAATCCTGTATAATAATAATAATTTGCACCTTTACTGTCAATTTAAATAGTTTGTTTGGGCCTAGTTGGCCCACATAAATTATTTCTTACACTAACAGATGCAGCCACTGGGCATGCTGTACAAACTGTATGTAGCCTCGGCAACATCCTGTTCCACACCCAGAACAAAACTGAGTCTGGCTCAACAGCGCTCAGTCATTTGTGGGCAGCTTTGTATTCTCTGAATGAATACAAAGCTTCCTTTTAGTGACTGAGACAGAGAGGCGGGTGGGTGATGTCACAATCTCTATCTCAGCAAATCAGAGTAATATTTGTATTCATTCAGAGAATACAAAACTGTCTATTACTGGTTGAGCTGCTCAGCTTGATTCAATTTTGCTCCCGATGTGGATTGCTCATGTCCCACAGCCGCAATGTGCTGAATATTATATGTAGCTGAGGCTACAGTACATACAGTTTATACAGTGCACCAAGTAGGCGCACCTGATAGTGAAGGAAATTATTTGGGCCAATTTGGCCCAAACTATTTAAAGGGACAATAAAGCTGGAGATCAACTTTAAAGAGGAAGTAAACCCAGATTGGGTTTACTTCCTCTACATACCCCTGTAAATTAGAAGCATAATGGGCTACTATGCATCCTATAGTAGCCCATTATGTACCACTTACCTGCAAACTAAGCCAGCAATGTCCAGCGCTGTCCCCTGTGCTGGCGGCGTCCATCTTCAGCCCCTCTTCCTTCTGGGGCCGCGATCTCTGGCTCTGTGACTGGCCGGAGTCACGTGACGTCACTCCCACGCGCCGCCAGTTACGGCACAGTCTCAGTGGAGAAACAGCACGGAGGCCGTTTCTTCACTGCGCATGTGCCAAAATGACGTTGTTACTATGCGTGCCAAAATGACGTCGGCACATCTAGTACACTGCATATCTCCTGAACAGTGCAGGTTTGGGAGATATGCAGGACACCTACAAGTAAGCCTTATTCTAGACTTACCTGTAGGTTAAAGTGGTTGTCACAGGTTGACAACCACTTTAAATTATACAGTATGTGAGGGCAAAATAATAATAAAAAAAACAACAAATGCAGTACATCTCTGCAATACAAGCACATTTCCCTGTGTTTTATTCCTTTAAAGACTCTGAAAATATTAGAATACTGTATATGATATTAAAACATGGACACAACAAGACTACTTGACTATGGGTGGCAAGATCAAATTTTTTGCTGAGTTTCTCTCACTCTAGTATACTTTTTTGTTTGTGCTATTTTCTATACTGTGTGACTGCGTGTTATGCCCTTATGTCTTGAAGGCTTAGCAAGACAACTTCCCACTTTCACTGTCCTGGAGTGACATGTTCCCACACTCACTAAAAACAAGTTTCAAATGTCTATGATCTCTCAGAAAGTTGAACTCAAACCCTATACTGAGGACTGTCTCAAACTAGAAACTTGTAGCAAGAATTTGTAGCAGATACAAATCTGTCTGCTTATCTTCTCTGGGAAATTGTTGCTGAATACTGAATTGATGTTGTAGCTGTTACAAAGTTACAACGCTTATCTTTGCAGCTACAAAACATGGATTTTGCCATAGTCATCAGCAGCTGCACTTTATAACACAAGTAACTACTGAAGCTTTGCTAGCTCCAACTGCTACAAAAAGTCAAGTTGAGCAAAGTTGCTCAATGATTAAAGTACAGATCAATTGGAATTTCAGTGGCACAGACCCTTTGCTGACTGCAATTTAATTTTTTGTAGCAACAAGAATGCTATGGAGAGCGATTCACCAATTCAATCCAAGCAGCATGGATGGAGGAACCTGCACTGATGGCTATTGTATTGAAAACCCAACCAGTGACTGTTATTATTATACAGGATTTATATAGATTTATACACATTACAATATAAATGGGAAAGTACAATTACAACACAGTTCAATACAGAATGAATAGGAGGGCCCTGCTCATGGAACTTACCATCTAAAGAAAGGGGTTATCTGATAGGATGCAAAATTTTCCACCTGGCTCAGTAAATCTCTACGATTAAGTCTCGGATATGTGAAATGCATTAGAGAGTGGACCTAGGGTGAAAGGATGCAGTGTGTGCTATTGATCATTAAACTTTTGGATTGTTGCAAAATCATTGGTATGCGACCCATTGTTTATAATGACACTTACTTGTTCAGGGATCCAGCACTGTCCTAACACAAGACGATTCTTCAATTGACTTTGGGTCCAAGAGCCAGCATGTTAAAGGAGAAGTACAGCCAAAGCTTGTTTAGCTGTACTTCTCCTATGGATCACAGGAGCGCAGTTCCTTTTGCACTCCTGTGACCTGAGAGCGGGCTGAAGTCGGCTCTCTGCTAATGTCACAGAGTCAGTGCAGGCTCGGCGTCATCACAACCATGGTGTCGGTATCAGCCAAACCCCTTAGACACCCGGTTCAGCCTCTCAGTGAGTCGCTGAGAGGCTGAGCCGGCCACTCCCGTCCCCTCCACAGCTCAGCACTCCAGTGAGTGAGGAGGGGGCAGAACAGACAGCTGTGACTGACAGTCAGCAGCTCTCTGCTCAGGGAACTGTGTAAACCAATCGATCGGCGGTGTTTGATCGCTTGGTTCTCAGTGTTAGAGGCGCCAGGGGACAGATGTAGCATTGGACCGATGCTGCATCCACCTCAGTAAGTATGACTCTGAAAAAAAAAAAAACATATTTCTCTTTTAACTAAGGGAAACCAGTAGGGAACATTTCCCACTGGACATGCGCAAGCCACGCTGTGCTGCTCTTTGTGAATGGTCTGGCAGGCTTCTGGGACCTGTGATGTGTCCATGAAGGCTGCAGGGATAGGAAGGAGATGGGGGGCAAACTTCTGCTTGGATCACAGAGGCGATCCAACCAGAAGTGGGAGAGGTACCTGTCAACAGGGGCGTCGCTAAGGGGTGGCTATCAGGGCTTCAGCCCCGAATGTCATGCCCTCAGCCTCGAGCCTCACCAGGAGCCCCTAATGGCGGTGTCAAAGCGGGTGACTTGACAATGGCACTTAAGCCGCGGGCGACCGGCTTGATAGAGCCGCGAGTGGGCAGCTCTGTACAAGAGGGGAGCGGGCTAGAGAGAGGGGGGGTGGGCTATGGCACCTAAGCTGCCGACGAGCGGCTTGATAGAGCCGCAAGCGGGAGGCTCTATAGAAGAGGGGAAACTTGGGGAGAGAGAGGGGCGGGCTATGGCACCTAAGCCATTGGCGAGTGGCTGGATAGAGCCGTGAGTGGACGGCTCTGTAGAAGAGGGGAGCGGACTTAGAGAGAGAGAGAGGCGGGTGAGCAGAGATGACATCATCTCTCGCTGCCGCCCCGCATCACTACTCTTCAGGGCTGGACTGGGACAAAAATTTGGCCCTGGACTTCATCCAGACCGGCCCAGGGCACATCAGGGTACAGTGCACAGCGCACATCGGGGTACAGCGCACGTCAGGGCACAGCACACATCACATCAGATTACAGGGCACAGAACATCAGGGCACAGCACATTAGGGTACAGTACATCAGGGCACATGGAGCACATCAGGCACATTAGGGCACCTCTACTACAGTAGAGACGAGTGGGCGGAGAGAGAGAGAGATTCAGGCGAGGGGAGAAGATGTCTCGGCAGGTGAGTGCCGAGATAGGTCGGTGAGCGGTTACCGAATCCACGGTATCGGGCGGGGAGAGAGAGGGGTTCAAAGGGGAGAAGATAT
>BLSH010393145.1:306141-316477 GCA_018402905.1 Glandirana rugosa
TTGGTCAGTACGGGAAGCTCGTCTTCAGATAAATGTACTGGAACTGAGAGCGATCAGGCTTTGCCTGTCTCATTGGACAGAAAGGCTGCGAGGCCGCCCTGTTCGGGTCCAGTCGGACAATGCCACAGCGGTGGCGTATGTGAACCATCAGGGCGGAACAAGAAGCGCAGCAGCAGCCGCGGAGGCGGCTCTGATCCTTCGGTGGGCAGAGCGTCACGTGCCAGCTCTCTCTGCAATCTACATCCCGGGCGTGGAAAATTGGCAGGCGGATTTTCTCAGCCGCCAGACTCTGGATCAGGGGGAGTGGTCCCTACATCCAGAGGTGTTCCACCAGATTTGCTGCAAATGGGGCACCCCAGAAGTGGATCTGATGGCTTCCAGGTACAATCACAAGGTACAGGCCTTTGTGTGCAGAACAAGGGATCCGTTGGCGGTTGCCTCAGACGCACTGGTAACGCCCTGGGGTCGGTATCAGCTACTGTACATCTTTCCTCCTCTGAAGATTCTACCGCGCGTTTTGCGCAGGATAGAAGCAGAGGGAATCCCGACAATCCTGGTAGCTCCGGATTGGCCGCGGCGTCCGTGGTACGCCGATATAGTACGGATGGTGACAGATGTTCCATGGCGTCTTCCACTTCGCGAAGACCTGCTGTCACAGGGGCCCATCTTGCACCCTGCTTTACCCACGCTGGCTTTGACGGCTTGGCTATTGAGGCCCAGGTATTGAGGGATAGGGGTGTCTCGGACTCCGTAATCCCTACTATGGTGAAAGCACATAAGAGCACCTCACGTAAGATTTATCATAGGACCTGGAAGGCCTATATTACCTGGTGCGAGGCGGGGGGATGGAATCCCCGCTCTTATAGAGTATCCAGAGTGCTGTCTTTTTTGCAGCAAGGACTGGACAAGAACCTGGCATTAAGTACGCTTTAAAGGGCAGATTTCGGCCCTGGCGGTTCTTTTTCAACGACCATTGGCGTCTCACTCATTGATCCGTACATTTGTACAGGGAGTACGTCATGTCGCCCCTCGGATACGGTCGCCTTTGGCACCGTGGGATTTGAATTTGGTGCTTTCTGTGTTAAAGAAACCGCCATATGAAAAGATTAGGGATATTCCCTTACGCTTATTGTCGCAGAAGGTGGCTTTTCTGGTGGCTATCACATCCGCCAGGCGGGTGTCAGAGCTGGCAGCTTTGTCCTGCAGGTCACCCTACTTGGTCCTCCATAAGGACAAGGCAGTTCTGCGGCCTTCACCTTCATTTCTTCCGAAGGTGGTTTCTTCTTTTCATTTAAATGAGGATATTGTTCTTCCCTCATTATGTCCGCACCCTAAAGAGGTCGAGCTGCATTCTTTGGATGTGGTGAGGGCTTTGCGGGTATATTTAAGTTCTACAGCTTCTTTTATGAAGTCTGATGCTTTATTTTTGCTGACAGAAGGGTCGCGCAAAGGTTTGGCGGCTTCGTCAGCTACCGTATCACGTTGGATACGGAGGACCGTGACTCATGCATATGAGATTCGGGGTAAGGTTCCCCCGTTTCCAGTCACGGCTCATTCCACCAGGGCAGTTAGTACGTCCTGGGCGTTTAGACACCAAGCTTCGGTGTCCCAGGTGTGCAAGACAGCTACTTGGGCCTCAGTGCACACATTTACTAAGTTTTACAAAATTGATGTTTTAGCATCCTCGGATGCTGCTTTTGGCCGCAAGGTATTACAAGCGGCAGTTTAGGCGCAGTTAGCGCCGCCTGAGAGGGTGTCTTTCTGTTGGGTACATTTTGTTATGGTTTTTGCCCACCCCTCTTGATTGGCAGAGCTTTGGGACGTCCCCATGTGTCATAAGAAGGCTGCGTCTGTCAGTGAACGGAAGAGAAAAATTGATTTTTTTGTATAACTTACCGTAAAATCCTTTTCTCTGAGTTCACTGACAGACGCAGCACCCACCCCTCTGTGTTGGGTTTGTACAGCTTGTTACGAACTGATGTGCTATGCAGAGCAGGGGGATTATATGCTGAGGTGAGGACGGCCCCCTGGGAGGGGTCAACCTACGCTTTTGTTTGTTTTTGCCTAGTCTACTCCTAGTAGTATGAGCATAACCCCATGTGTCATAAGAAGGCTGCGTCTGTCAGTGAACTCAGAGAAAATGATTTTACGGTAAGTTATACAAAAATCCATTTTTTCTGGAAGCAGAGGCTATAGTTACAAATTTTTATGTCATGATATTTAAACAAAATTTCAGGAAAAAATATAATGACTTTTGGTGCAAACACACACAATCTTTTAGATTTTAAATCATTTACATTATCATTATACAGGATTTATATAACGCCAATGGTTTGCATAGCACTTTACAACAAAAGTGCAGACGGAAATGTGGTTGCGTCGAGTATACAGGTACCTAGCACAGCAAATCTTAAAATTGTGTGCGCCCATAATATCGCAAAATGACTACGGTGCCCAAAATTGCCATAGGCAACACTTTGAAAAACGTTTACAGCTCATCAGTTTAAAGGATAAATTCACTTTTCCCAAAAAAACAATAAAAACACACAGGCAGTTACACTCTGACAGGAAGCTAAGTTAAATACCTAGAGCACCCAACAGTGCCCTGGTAGTTTATTAAAAACTACAAGCTGACAGCCACAAAGGCTGTCGGGACTTGTAGTTTTCCCATTCACAGAACACTGTAAATGGATGAAGCGGTCGGCTGGTCAGAGACCACGTTTTTTAGCTTGTGAGAGCAAGCGCGTGTAGAAGGTTCCCCACTCACTGTCAAAACGGGGAGGGGCCAGTCCATTTGTAACATGTTACAACCCAAATATGGGTGTAACATGTTAGAAGGTGAACTTTATCCTTTTAACGAAAAGCTCTTGTGCTAGAATTATTGCTCTCACTTTGATGTTTATGGCTATATGTCACGTGTGCGACCTCTGTTTGTATATGCGTGCACACCCTGAGCATGCGTTTGCACATGTGTGCAGGACAACGGGGGTTATGAAAATTGGAAAAAAAAACAAAACAAAACTTTCACTTAATTGCTATCACAAAGGGTTAATAAACCCCCATGTGATCACATTGGGCAGATAACAAGTACTCTTTATGGAGACATTAAGGGTCTAAAAGACCCCAACGTCTCCCCTATCCTTAACACCATCTAACCAAGCAAAGATTGGCTTGGTTAGATGGGTCCTCTATACCAGCCAGGAAATGGGGGATCTGAAACTGGAAGAGACAAAATAATTGTTGCTTCTGGTTTCAATGATTACATGTAAGATTGAGGCACGGATTTGCCTCAGTCTCGCATTGCTATCCCCCCCCCCAGAAGCTGGCAGTTGTGGTCCCAGGCATTGGAGGGGCGCTGCTGATTCTGTGAAAGTGATCGGCAGCTAAGGAGCCACCACATTACTTTCAAACTGGGAGGCGGCTAAAGAAAACCCGTGCAAGCTGGGCGGCTGCTACTGCAGCCCTCGGCTTGCTAATAAAGGTTCAATATTTTGGGCGTACATAGTACAAGCAACCAGTAAAAGCACTTTAAAATGCCCTCATCCACATCTGTAGCTGTAAGCATTGTGGAGAAATTAACTTTCGTGGGTCCATGTAGACAAATTTCTAGGCATTTTATATTCCTAGTGTAAACTTTGTCCTTTTCCTGTTCTCAGGGAGCCACAGATGCTGCATACAGCCTGCCATACAAGTGAATAACTGTGTGTGGCCATACTCTTGTAAACGATGCTTCTTTTAGATCAGCATTTGCCTGTGCAAAACTTGAAACTTTGTAAAGCCCAATACATTGAACACATGCCTGGTTAAATGGCTGCCAGCCCTTTTGACACCTCTTGCAGAACCCCACACACTTCTTGAATTCTATGACACATACAAGGCGTGAATTTGCACTACTTGTGTGATATGTTTCTTAGAGCCTGCCTTCTGAACTACAGAAATACAGAGGAGGAATTTTAGGAGGCACAATCCGTATAGAAATCGCTGCATGCAAACAGTATAGGATATGTCGTCCTTAGAAATCAAAAGCAAACCAAAGCAGAGAAGAAACTTCAAAGCTTGCAGGGAATCCAGGCGGTTGTGGAAAGTCATGGCCAACGGAGAGGTAGTAATCAGAGCAAGAAAGAAGATTTTTTTCACGCAAGCTTATTTTGGATTGTGAAAAGTAAGCTTTTATCATCCTTTCTCTAGCCAGTTAACGGTTAGCTCGTGTACATTTACTGCTGCAGAGTGGCAGCGTAATGCAAATCGCTGTCTATAAATGGCAATTTTGCGCGGCTAGGCGCGCTCTCATGTCTGCCATGTGCTCCCTCAGTGTGGCTGTGGGTCGGGCAGACTCTATGTCCACGGCCGACCAGCGACCGCTTACTACACAAGAAGAAGGGGGAACTGCTGATGTAAACACGGCGGTTTCCCGTTCCAACAGGCGACATGACCGAGAGCTACCGATCCCTGTATTCGGGATCAGTTAGCTCTGTTATGCCTCTACCAGCCCAGCCCCCACACAGTTCGAACTCACCTAGGGAACACAGTTAACCCCTCGATTACTCCCTGCCAGTGACGTTTATACAGTAATCCGTGGCTATTTTTAGATCTGATCGCTGTATAAATGTCAATGTCTGTCGCAATATTGCAATCCCGATAAAAATCGCAGATCGCTGCCATTACTAGTTAAAAAAGTAAAAACGCCATAAATTCTTATGGTTTGTAAACGCGGCAACTTTTGCGCAAACCAATCTATATACGCCGATTGCATTTTTTTTTTCTTTTATTACCACAAATATGAGGAAGTATATATATATCGGCCAAAACTGTTGAATACATTTTTGTGTTTTATATTATTTTTTTTGGGATATGTATTCTAGCAATAAAATTCTTTTTTTTGTTTTTTTTTTTCAAAATTGTCGCTCGTTTTTTGTTTATAGCCGTGATCAAATACCACCAGAAGAAATCTCTCTTTGTGGGGAAAAAAGGACACCAATTTTGTTTGGGTACAATGTCGCACGGCCATGCAATTGTCAGTTAAAGCGATGCAGTGCAGAATCGCAAAAAGTGCTCTGGTCCTGAAGTGGCTAGGGCAGGGTGTTGCTGAGCACAGAAAAATGGAAAAAAAAAGAGGCTTTTGGTTCTCTTGGAATAAAGCACTTTCAATTTCTTCTCATTGTTTACATTTTTGTTTCTTTACTTTTTATAATCCTACTAGTCTAGTATTGTGTTTGAACCCTATGCATTGTGCCTTTTTTATAGCTTTTTTTCTTTTTTTTTTCCTTTTCTGTGCTAAATATTTAACATATTTTGAGACTGCTTTCTTGCTTTATGTAACTGGTGTTCCTTGGCAGTGTGTTTTTATTATAATAAACCTAGTCCATCACTTGGAGCTATGTACTGGCATATATACAGTATATATGTTCTAAAATAAAAATGTCTACTTATATTCAGACTATTTAGAAATCATGAGCTTTAGTTTTGAGAACCTTCTTTTCAGTAGTGAACATTTGTGAGCTGTGCTTATAGGTAGATGTGTTAATAGGGAGAACCTGCTTTTCAGTAGTGAACATTTGTGAGGTGTGCTTATAGGTGGATGTATTAATAGGGGTCTTCCATGAGGAAGTTCCTTTTCCTGTTTGAAATAACTAATCCATGCGGGAAGTAACAAGCTGAGAGGGGTGACGCAATGCATCAAAGACACCATTGGGCTGTGGCAGATTACTAACATTTGCTTTATATTGCTGCTAAAGTTTTCAAACTATTTTATGGCAAAATAACAGAAAAAAGGTGGTTGCCTTTGGAAAATGTATCTGTTTACACACTTTTTCCTGTTCATTTGGCAAACCTAACTTCTATTTTGGCATCTCTTAGGTGGTTATCTTATGGCATATTATCAAATAGACATGGGAAACAAGGTCAGCCCATTTCCTTGCAGTACTCGCCACTTTTTAGTCTGACCTATTTTCGCTCATGGCAATAATAAAGCCCTTTAATACTGTATGTTTTATAGTGAACCTCACCAGGACATATATGTATTTACGTGTTCCTAAGCAGAAAATAGGCTTCAAAACCATGGAGCAATTTATCCTCAAAATTCACAAGAGAAGCACCAACATTGTCTTTTCAAGCCATTCTCTCCAAGGTGCTGATTTGCTTCATAGCTTGGCTACAGACTTGCTTTAAAGTGGTTGTCAGTCTGTGACAACCACTTTAACCTACAGGTAAGCCTATAATAAGGCTTACCTGTAGGTGCCCTGCATATCTCCTAAACCTGCGCGGTTTAGGAGATATACAGTGTACTAGCATTGCCGACGTCATTTGACACATGAGCAGTGAAGAAACGGCCTCCGTGCTGTTCCTTCACCGTGATAATGCCGTGACTGGCGGCTCTGACTGACTGGCCAGAGTCACGGCCCCCCGGAAGGAAGAGGGGCAGAAGATGAACGCTGCCTGCACACGGGACATCGCAGACTTTGTTGGCAGGTGCGATGCATAGTAGCCCATTATGCTTCAACTTTGCAGGGGAATATTGAGGAAGTAAACCCCATCAGTTTTTTTTTTTTTTTTTCTAACAGGTAAAAATCCCTTTACTTGCCTAGATCTTGCTGCTGAGGCCCACTGAAATGTTTACACCCCCTACCAGCTTCTTCACCTGCTGCATGCAACATTTTTAATTTCTGCGACACTGTAATATGAATTGGTTGTTTCCAGTCTTTTATTCTTTATGTGCACAATGACCAGTTGCTTTGGAGGCCTACTATTATACGTACCACCATATTACCTGCCCCTGTCTTCCTAATTTATATGTCCAAAATCCCTCTGAAGACCACTGCCTCTGGTTAAGTGAACACAACCTAGCATTAACAAAGTTTTGTGAGCTGATCTCCTTCCTGATTACCCTAGAGGCAATCGGATTCACCCTGGATCAACTTTACCTAAAAATGTTAGTACCCAGTTATATTATTTACATTAAGGAAAGAATCCAGGCCTTTTTTAAAGCAATCAACCGTGCTGGCCAAGACCACCTCTGGAGGGAGTCTATTCCTCATTTTCACAGCTCTTACTGTGAAGAAACCTTTCCATATTTGTAGATGAAATCTTTTTTCCTCTAGACGTAAAGAGTGCCCCCTTGTCCTTTGTGATGACCTTAAAGTAAATAACTCAACACCAAGTAAACTATATGGACCACTTATATACTTGTACATGTTGATCATATCCCCCCTTAATCTCCTCTTCTCAAGAGAGAATAAATTCAGTTCCTCTAATCTTTCCTCATAGCTGAGCTCCTCCATGCCTCTTATTAGTTTGGTTGCCCTTCTCTGCACTTTCTCCAGTTCCCCAGTTCCTCCAGTTTTTGCTACTTGGTAAACATGTTTCTACGTCAAAAGTACAAAATGCCCAGATTTTCTATATTCCTGCCTACAGGAATGCTGTTGAAACATGTATGTTAATATGGAGCTTTAATGGTATTCGGTACATTTTACTACATTTTTTTAAAATCAATTGAAACCCAATAATGAAGATTATAAACATTTTTGAAGTTCCACTTTCAGGTAAAAATCTAATATAGTACTTTCACTACTGACATATTAACACAAATGAGATAAATAAATATTAAAAATACTTTAGAAAAGTGATACAAAAAATATTTAAAGCAACACGTGTAAATAAAAAAAATAAAAAAAAATTAACCACTTTAAGGGGCCGTGCCTCTTTTTTTTTTTTTTTGTTATGCCCATTCATTCACAAACGGATTACTTGGGATATAAGCACCGAAAAAAGGAGACACCTATATTGAGTGTTGAAGGCGCTTTACTTACCGTGTTGTGGTAAGTGCATCCCTAGAGGGGTTTTCCCCACGAGGTGCCGTGTGATGGTGGATATTGCACAGTAGAACATCTTTAAGCAAGACTTGTTTCAACTCCCTTCTGAACTGTCACTGTTTTATGCACATCGTGATTGAAAGCGCTGCTACAAATACCGGGACTTGGAGTGTTTATGTATTTGCTGTTTTGTATAAAAAAAACTTGCCATGCCTAAATATCTTGGACTGTCTACTTTCCAAAAAGGGTTCTTTTGTGACATGTGACCTAAAATATTGCAACAACCGCTATTTTATTCTCTATGGTCTCTGTATATGTATGTATGTATGTGTGTGTGTGTGTGTGTGTGTGTGTGTGTGTGTGTGTGTGTGTGTGTGTATATGTATGTGTGTGTGTGTGTGTGTGTGTGTATGTATGTGTGTGTGTATGTATGTGTGTATATATATATAATGTGTGTGTGTGTGTGTGTGTGTGTGTATGTATATGTGTGTGTATATATATATATATAGCGCGTATGTATGTTTGGGGGTTCTAAGTAATTTTCTAGCAGAAAATACTAGATTTTTATTTGTAACCAACAAATGTCAGAAAAGATTTGGTCTTTAAATGGTTAAACTTAACTACTATGCACTGGAGTTCATTCCTTTTAAAGTAGTTACATTGTATCTCTTCTAGTTTCTTTTATCAGCAGTGATGTTCGACTTGGCAGTCTGCCCAGATGGGAGAGACTCAAGTCCCTCCAACTTAGAAAAGATTCCTGGGGAGATTTCAGGCAACTTGCATTGACTTCTATTACAGTCAAGTCGCGCTGAGTCGCCCCGCAAATTGGACTCCATTAACTGCACTGAAAATCGCGGTAATGCCTGATGGAGATGGGGGGGGGGGGGGGTGGTGAATCGAGATTTTATTATGATTAATTGTGCAGCTCTAATCAGGATTGAAAGATTTGCAAAATTAATGATGGAAATGAAGAAAACTGCATTTTTAAAAAAAAAAAATTTAAATTAGTTTTTACGTTTATTTAGCAAAAACTAAGAAAAAACCCAGTGGCAATTAAATACCGCCAAAAGAAAGCTCTGTGTGGGGAAAAAAAAATTGTAAAAATTTCCTATGGGTACATTGTTGCATGACTGTGCAATTGTCATTCAAAAGTGCAACAGAGCTAAAAGCTGAAAATTAGCCTGGGCAGCAGTGAAAGTGCCCGGTATTGAAGTGGTTAAAGCGTCGCCTATGGATAGTAAAATTTACGTTTGTCGCCATTTGCACAGGCATGCGCAATTTTAAAGCATGACATGTTTGGTATCTATTTACTTGGTGTAACATCTTTTATATTTTACCAGTAAATTGGGCTATGTATTTTTTATTTTTTTTTTGCATTAACCACTTCAGCCCCGGAAGGATTTACCCCCTTCCTGACCAGAGCACTTTTTGCGATTCGGCACTGCGTCGCTTTAACTGACAATTGCGCGACCCTGCGACGCTGTGCCCAAACAAAATTGAGGTCCCCCCCCCCACAAATAGCTTTCTTTTAGTGGTATTTGATCACCTCTGCGGTTTTTATATTTTGCACAAAACAATATTTTTTTACTTTTTTGCTACAATACACATCCAAAAAAAATAGATTCATCAGTTTAGGCCAAAATGTATTCTACATATTTTTGGTAAATAAAAAATCGCAAATAGTGTTCACTTGCTTTGTGCAAAAGTTGTCGCGTGTACAAACTATGAGAATTAATTTTTTTTATGGCGTGTTTCATTTTTTACTGGTAATGGCAGCGATCTGCAATTTTTATCAGGACTGCGATATTGCGGTGCACAGATCGGACACGTTGACCCTTTTTTTGGGACCATTGACATTTATACAGTGATCAGAGCTAAAAATAGCCACTGATTACTGCATACTAGAGCTGCACGATTCTGGCCAAAATGAGAATCACAATTTTTTTGCTTAGAATAAAGATCACGATTCTCTCACGATTCTCGCGGCGTAATATATTAAATATACAAAAAAATTGGGCTAACAGCACTGTTTAGGTTTTTGAAAGGGTAATTTTTCAAAAAAAATTGCGTTTAAAAGTCCGCTGTGCAAACAGCGTGTGACATAAAATATTGCAACAACCACCATCTTATTCTCTAGGGTCTCTGCTAAAAAAAAAAAATACATAATGTTTGGGGGTTCTAAGTTGTTTTCTAGGACAAAATAATGGATTTTTATTTGTAAAGAGCAAGTGTGAGGAAAGATTTAGTCTTTAAATGGTTAAACCAAACAACTACAGAAGGGGAGTTCACACAGCTTTTGAAGTAAAATTACTTTGTATCTTTGTGTCTTTTATCAATGATGACTCAGAACTTGGCTCTCTGCCCAGACTTCCCCTGAGACTCAAGTGGCTCCGACTTGAAAAGCCTTCAGGCAACTTGCATTCACTTTTATTACTGTCAAGTCGCGCTGATTCGCCCCGCAAGTCGGACTCCATTAACTGCACTGAAAATGTCATTATTTTCACTTACGTTCAACGGACTTCCGAAAA
>BLSH010393145.1:316487-328660 GCA_018402905.1 Glandirana rugosa
CGAGATCGCGATTTTAATACGATTAATCGTGCAGCTCTACTGCATACATGTCACTGGCAGCGAAGGAGTTAACCTGCAGGCGGCGATCAAGGGGTTAAATGTGTTCCCTCACTGTGTTCTATTTGTGTGGGGGCTGGGAGGGGCATGACAGATATAACTGATCCCAGTGACGAGGATCAATAGATCACTGTCATGTCTCCTGACAGAATGGGAAGCCATCGTGTTTACATTGGCGGTTCCCCGTTATGCCTCTGCCTGCGATCGTGGCAGACAGAGTCCGCTCAACCCGCGCCCACACTCGTGGAGCGTGCGGCGGGCGCGAATCGCCGTCTATATACAGTGATTTGCGCAGCACTGCCACAGTGCAGCAGTAAATGTATGTGATTCTGTCGGGAAGCGGTTAAAAAATTTAAAGCATATTTTTCCAATAACAGCGTTTTGAAAAAACACTTTGCAAATGCTGTGCGACATAGTATCGGTTCACACTGGCACGATGCGGGAACCACCATGATTCCTGTGCGACTTTCCGCGTTGCATTTGACTTGCAGGCAGTTCACACTGACATCTGCGCCAACTACTGGCCTCAATAGAAAGTTAATGACACCCCCAAATTGATTCACAGAATGCAGTGCGAACTGTGGAATCGGATTGCATGGGTCTGAACACCCATGACATCCGATTCTAGTGCGGACCAAAAAAGGGTCCTGCACCATTTTGGTGTGAATGCGATGCAATTTCAGCCATACAAACTCTATGGCTGAATTTGTATTGCACAGACATTGCATGGGATGTGCACAACAATGTGGTGCGAATCACGTGCAATGTCTGGGATCGCATAAGTGTGAACACAGCCAAAAAATTGCAAAACCCACCAATTTTATTCTCTAGGGCCTCTGCTTTTATAATAATAATAATAATAATAATAATAATAATAAAATGTATATAATACAAATATTGTTTTGGGGTTCTAAGAAGTTTTCTAGCAAAAATGCTGATTGTTACAGGTAAAGAAAAAGTGCCAGAAAAGGCTTGGGGGTCAAGTGATTAAAGGAAAAAAGGCTTCTGTAAATGCTTAACCACTTAAGGACCGAGCCTCTTTTTGAGAGTCGGTGTTTAAAAGTGAAAACCTGTGTGTTGTGTTTTTTTTTTTTTTTTTGCTATAAAATTACATAGAACCCCCAAACATTATATGTTTTTTTTTCTAACACCATAGAGAATAAAATGGCGGTTGTTGCAACACATTGTCACACTGTATTTACGCAGCGGTCTTACAAGTGCGATTTTTGGAAGAAATTCACTTTTTTGAGTTAAAAAAATAGACAACAGTAAAGTTGGCCCAATTTTTTTCTTGTGAAAGCTAATGTTATGCTGAGCAAATTGATACCCAACATATCCTGCTTTTAAAATTGCGCCCGCTCGTGGAATGACGACAAACTTTGGCACTTAAAAATTGGCGACGTTTAAAAATTTCTACAGGTTAACAGTTTTGAGCTAGAGTAGGTCTACAGCTAAAATTGTTGCTCCTGCTCCAATGATCGTGGCTATACCTCACTTGTGTGTTTTGAACACAGTTATCATATGTGGGCGGGACTTACATATGCGTTCGCTTCTGAGTGCAAGCTCTGTGGGACAGGGCGCTTTATTTTAATTTTTATTTTTACACTGTCCTTTTTAAAAAAGAATTAATTTATTTTGATCACTTTTATTCCTATTACAAGAAATGTAAATATTTATTGTAATAGAGAAAAGCATGCCAGGACCTCGTAAATATGAGATCTGGGGTCAAAAAGACCGCAGATCTCATCTTTACACTTTAATGCAATAAATAAAAATAAAATGACATTGAAAAAAATGGACGGAAGTGACGTTTGACGTCGCTTCCGCCCTGCAATGCTATGGAGCTGAGTGGGTGGCATCTTCCGCTCACAGGCATTGCGGTGGCTGGATCGGATCATCTCCGCTGCTACCGGCGGTTCTGGTAAGCAGCGGAGATGACCGGGGCGTGGTGGGCCCTCTCCTACCCCTGATAAAAGCGATCTCGCGGCAAATCCGCTGCAGAGACCACTTTTATCTGAGAGAGGACCGCCCGCCGTTTAAGAAAATACCCGGGTTATGGTGGCTATCTGCTACCGTAGCAAGGGTATTCAGCGGCAAAGCAGCGCTGTATGAGGCATGGCGGTCTGGAAGTGGTTGGCTGGAATTTGGCTTTAATTTCGTCAAAGTAGACAAGGGTTTGGTGGGACTTTAGATGAAGCATGTGTGTAACAAATGCCTCCCATCCCTAATCATGAAGAACTGGAGAGGGTGTTTTGGGACTTTATATGAGGCAAATGACAGACAAAATAAATGAAGTATAACCATTTTATTGTCCTAAACGGTAGCATAATGCGATAAGTATGAAAAAGACAATCTTGTATATGTAAAAACATACATTCCATATATGTACATAGACACATGGACATTAAACAGCATAAGCTTATTGGCCATCTTGTAAATGAATACTTCATGTAGCGGAATGAATTGGTAGGTATGACAAAATTGTAAAACCTACAGTACTCAAGTGTTAAAACGTAGCTGCATCCATAAAAGCTTGCCGTGTTTCGTGATTAAGATCACTCTTCAGGAGCAGATGCCTTAACATGTCTGAAAAGGGACATAAATACCAATAAATCTAGTATGAAACTGACACGGAAAGATGATAAAGGGGAGAGGACAATCCAATCCCAATGATTTTTATAATGTTGGGATAACACATGTGTATGGTGAAACATGGCCCGCTGAGTTGGTCTGTCCTGGGAGTTGAGGTGGCAAGACCGGTACATGCGATGGACACACACGAAAACATTATCCCCAAATGGGGAATTCTCCATAGGTACTGAATAGTAGTATGGGTATCTATAAATGAGTAAAAATTCTAGTGTAATATAGCTCATGTGGGTATAATCCATAGTACCAAAGTGAGTGTAAAGAATGTGGCTTATGCAAGTGAAAAGACAAATAGATGTGCACAGGACTGGGTGGGGGTCCCAGGCAGTAGGTAGTATATGGGTGTTAAGTGAAACCTAATGCAGACTTACCCAAGAACTAAAAAGATGTATATAAGTAGTAATATAAAAAGAGCAGTGTAAAAGGGAAGTGATGCATAAACCAAGTCTGCCATAGGGAGTGCAAGAGTAATTACCTTAGTGTCTCTATCTTGTGGTATGATCCACATCTGTAGTGCACCATGCCAAACCAACTAATGAAAAGGCTGGGGCAGCGATCAGTGTTTTATGAGTCCCATCAACCTACACACCTGTTGCCACACATAGGAAGTGCAAAAGTAATTACCTTAGTGTCTATGTTGTGGTGTGATCCTCATCTGAAGTGCACCATACCAAACCAGCAAGTGAAAAGACTGGGACAGTGATCAGTGTTTTAAGTGCGTCCAATCAGCCTGCATGCGTTACCACCAGCGTCACGCTGGCGTGATGAGATGGGAGGGGGCGTCCCCAAACAGCCGACGCATACTGCCCGCAAGTGGCGCCAAAATACCCCCCACGTGTTCAGCCAAGATGGGGAAAAAATGTCCACACCATGGCACCCGGATGTGACACCATGTATGCAGCGTAATCCGTGGCACTGATGCGCTGTGTATGGCCCGTCAAACCTCCTAGCCTTCTTGATTTCGTCAAAGCCATCTACATCTGAAAGAATTTTGACACTCCAAATTTCTATTGGTGCGTGTCCTTCCCTGCTTGGCAGAAGTTGATCATTTGAAATTCAATGCTTGATTTTATTGAACCAGGCAAGCACTGGGATTGATTTACTAAAACTGGAGAGTGCAAAATATGGTGCAGCTCGGCATAGAAAATGATGGACGCTGCCTGCGCAGGAGACATCGCAGGCTTCGTTTGCAGGTAAGTGACACATAATTGGCTACTATGCAATGCATAGTAACCCATTATGCTTTTACTTTTGCAGGGGAATATAGAGGAAGTAAACCCCGTCTTTTTAAGGAAGTGTATGTTTTGTACACTTCACGTAAAGTTTGTACAAATAAAAAGGGAAGCCACATGATGCGTTGAATTGCGCAACACACTGCTCCCTACTGCAACTGGCAGTGGACAGCCACTGGAGCAATAAAGTGCTTCAGCAGCTGTCTGCTGTAGTACTTATTAACCACTAAAGATCCACACTATAGCCAAAGGATGGCTACAGCGCAGACCTGAATTGCTGGGGGGACCTCCATGGGCGTCCGCCACTTTGCGCACTCCCCATGCGCCCTCACAGCCGCCGGCGGTGCGCTCTCGCGCACGCTGCGTGAGCGTTCCCACGGGTTGGGCAGACTCTAAGTCCGCCGGCGACACGCGATCGCCTAATGCAGAGACAGAATGGGGAACCGCCAAAGTAAACACTGCGGTTCCCCGTTCTGTCAGGGGACATAACACTGACCTACTGTTCCCTGTAATAGGGGTCAGTGAGATCTGTTATGTCCCTGCCAGCCCATCCCCACACAGAGGGAACACATTTAACCCCTAGATTGCCCCCTGCAGGTTAACCCCTTCCCTGCCAGTAATCAGTGGCTATTTTTAGCTCTGATCGCTGTATAAATGTCATTGGTCCCAAAAAAGTGTCAATGTCCGATCTGTCCGCCGCAATATCGCAGTCCCGATAATCACAGATCGCCGCCATTAGCAGTAAAAAAAAAAAAAAAAAAAATTATAATAATGCCATAAAGCCCCATAATTTTGTAGACACAATAACTTTTGCGCAACCCAATCAATATACGCCTATCAGCCTAAACTGATGAATAAATTAGTTTTTTTTTTTTTGGATATGTATTTATGGCAAAAAGTAAAAAAAAAATGTTCTTTTTTCAAAATTGTCGCTCTCTGTTTATAGCGCAAAAAAATAAAAACCGCAGAGGTGATCAAATACCACCAAAAGAAAGCTCTATTTGTGGGGAAAAATGTAAAAAATGTTTGGTTACAGCGTTGCACGACTGCGCAATTGTAATTCAAAATGCGACAGTGCTAAAAGCTGAAAATTGGTCTGGGCAGGAGGGGGGTTTAAGTGCCCAGTACGCAAGTGGTTACATAAGCTGAAATTAGAAGCTGATTGGCTACAATGCACCAGATTTTGCTCTCTAGTTTTAGTAAATCCACACCACTGTGTTGCTGATAACTGCAATTGTAGGGCTACAGGATTTTCTGATATATTGCTTGAAACTTTGAAGAAAGATGTTGGTGTTAGGAGAGACACAGCCCTTTCCTGATTTTCAGGCTTGCATGAGGCGTGTTGTATTTCTATCAAGTGAAATGGTTAGCTGGTGACTGTAAGCACAAACTTGGAAACTCTAGATACTGCTCATAGCTTCTGAATTTAGCCAGAAGGTTTTTTTTCTGCTTAGTCATATTTAATAGTTGAATTGTTACATCCAGTGACATGCCTGTACAGACAAGAAGCCAGCGCGGCAGCTAACTGAGCTTCATTTCAGTGTTTATCAAATGTATTTGCATAGCATTCTAGAATAATGTAGGCTGCAGTGTTTCTGCTGATCCCTTCAGTTCATTCCAGACAAGTATTGTTGTAGGGCTGTGAATGCAGTTATCAGCAGCACAATGCCTGCCTGTTCTATTAAAAACAAGCAGAGAATTACTTAATAAAGCTTTCTCAGTTTCTTCAAACATACAGTAATGTAATGCATTTTTTATAAAATTGCAACTGGTACTTGAATTTAACTTTTATTTCAGCCTCTTTTAATCCCCTGCGGAGCATCTCTGAGACTGGGAGAGAGGTAGGGGGCAGCAATGGTAGTTAATCAGTTGAGCTGCATACCAGATATGCTGGGGAGAATAGAGTGAACCATCAGTCTGCTACTGCTCCTTCACTGGCCACTCAGCAGTGTGCTTCTTGAGCTGACCATAGATGGATAGAACTTAAAACTAACATTCTCTGAACATTCATTTGTTTGAAAGATTTAATTTGCTTTTGACATTGATTTTGGAATGAATGGACTTTACCAGACAAATGCCACATACACTGGTTTGTTTGAGAATAATTTTCCAACCTGCTCCTTTTAAATTTCTCGTCCCTGCTTTTGAAAACAAACATCAATTTGACCCACTAATTAGGAAAACAAACAAAATTTCTTAGAGCATTCTTTTTCCCAAGAATATTTATTTGAAATATTACCCATCTATATACAGCTTTAATTGTAAGGGATAAAGCAGCCTTCTGCTAGCATTTGGGACTGAATGGATAGGATGTAAAACCATTACTATAATATGCATTTCCTCTGTATTTATTTGATTGGAGTTGTACTTTAGCAAAACCCCAAACGGCTATAAAATTAACAATTCTTTGTTATGCATAAGTTATACAGTCTCCTATATCATCAATGCTACCTAATGTTTTTGTCCTGCATTATAATTCGGTTGGCATTGCGTGTATTTAAAGGCGTGTTGTAATCTCTTCCATTAGTCTTTTTCTAGTCTTTTGTGGGTAGTCTCAAAACGATTTATATAACTATTATAGGGATTGTAACATTCTACTTGTGTGTACGTAATTCATCTATGCACGGTGTTGAAAATGGTGCATGTGTGTTGGCAGCTTATTAAAAATGAATGGACTTCCTTTAAAGATCTCTTAGACATTACATTTAAATTATAGATCCATACATTGAAGTCTAAATACCTGTTTTGGCTTCTCCAACAAAACCATTTGAAATGGGGGGGGAAAAAAAATCTCTTATTTCTTGTTTTCCAGACTCTGCTTCTCTCCTGATATAAGCCCAATTTGTGGGCATTGCCTGTTTAGTGAGTGTGCCTGGGGTACAGGGTGTGTCATCTAGAGGGCTCCCATCCAGTTCCCCTGTGCCACCCCTTCCTTTATTTATTTATTTATTTATTTATTTATTGATTTATTTATTTTGCTGTTAGAATGCATCCCTGGTATTTGGGACACAGTTGACTGGGATCTAGTATCCTTTGTTTCTAGGACACAGGCAGTTTCAGCAACCTAGCATCTTTGGTTGCTAGGATGCTTGTGGCCCTAGCAACCTAGTTCTGAAAATGTATGTTTTCTAAAGGACCGCCATATGGACACGCAAAGTGTGATGTTTATACATGGCACATATTAATGTTTCCACTTAAAGTAAAAAATACAGTGAAATCTTCATTGATGTAAGACTATCAACTCAATTCAAAAAATGTTTTTTCTCTAGTCATAGCTTCTATTTTAAAAACTAAAACTGGCAGTACATTGTACAATATTTTTTTTTTTTTTTTTTTCTTCAATCCCCTTTAGATTTACTGTCTAATGTGTAGTGCAAGAGCCTGCCGGATTACATACAAACTGAGTGTTTAGGTTTGATGATCTATTACATGGTTTCTGTAATTCTAAGGGCCCTTTCACACGGGCTTTCCGTGTATGGAGTCAGTTTTTGCTCAGCGGCGATCGCTCCGCTGATCCCCGCTGAGCCGATGGATGACAGATCGTCTCCGCTCACTGTGCGGAGATGGAACGGTCAGAGCGCCGCTCTCCTCTATGGAGATTGGATGAAAATGGATTGCCGGTCCGTTTTTTCATCTGACCTGATTCTACAGATTGATGGAAAATAAGGTGTCCATCTGTCTATTTCACGGACAGGATCGGAGAGCTGCGGATGTCAACGGACATGTCTCCGCTGATATTCGCCGCTCCATAGGGCTGCATGGAGAGGGGGTGGAGAACCCTGGGGGGGGGGGGGTGTTTGCCCATGGCACCTTGGCAGGGGTGATCTTGCCAACCTTCTTGTGGTATCTCTGGAAATGCTGAGTAACCCAAACCTCACTGGGCTAGATCTGGGCTATTCAATATTTCCCGGGATCTTGCTGGGAGTACTGTGATGTCACCTCCTGCATTTAGACTTGAGCAGATAATATTTCTGGTGCCTTTTAAAGCATTTTTGGGGTGGGTTTTTAAAGCCTTTTACAAGCTACTTGTGCAAGCAGTTTTGCACACTTTATATTCAAACGTGTTTTCTGAGCTGGGCAAGAGTAAGGAGAGCAGTGTAATTGGAGAAGAGAGACTTTTTGTTGGGTGCAAAAAATGTGCACCCCACTTTTACGGGAATTACCATTGACGTCTGTGGGGCAAAAAACATAGCGCATGTACTACTGTGTACAAGCAACTGATTGTTGAGATGTGAATAGGCACACACATGTATGTTGGTGAGTTGTTTGCCTGTTTTATTTATTTATTATTAACTTTAAGGCTCCATGATCACTAGCCTTTTTTAAGCTAAAAAAAAAACTGAACTATCACTGGATAAAAAAAACACTGGTAATAGCTTTTTAGGAGAGTTTAGGAGCACTAGCATTTATTGGCATTTTTTCATTAAAAGTGGAAAAAAAGGCTAAAAAAAACGCTATTAGTTGCGTTTAGCAGCGTTTCTGTTAGAAAAATGCTCAGGAAACTCTACAAAAAACATTTTTTTTCTGCTCCTAGATACTGAAGTTAAAAAAAAATGGGAATAGCCTAAAGTAGTGTACATGGACACATAGGAGAACACTATTTATCTTCTAGGAGCAGAAAAAAATGCTAACAGTTTCTAGGAGCTTAAAGAAAAATGCTAGTGTGCATGAAGCCTTAAGGCTGGGTTCACACTATCTTTGCATGCGGCTCCCAGCAGGGGTCCGGTGCGCTCTGGTTTACTGTTTCAGGTCCGATTTCAGGCGCACAAGGCTCCAGTGCAAATTCGCACCGGAGCCACAGCGGAGATATGTGAACCGGCTCCATAGCGAGTCGGTCAAAATTTCCTGCTATTGCGAATTGGATGCAGTGAATCCGCATCCAATTAGCAATGGTGTGAACACAGCGTAAGAGTAATGATGACTTTTTCTGTAAACAAGGTTCACTTGTTGAAAATCTGCTGAATATTCAGCACTTTAAATTATTCAGCACGCTTCCAAGTTTGTCTACAGCCCTGTTCTCTGGGGTCTCCTAAGCCAGCACCCTTACATGGTTGTCTGCAGCCCTGTTCTCTAGAGCTGTTCAAAGTACACAATTTACGCAGCATTTCTGAGCTTCAGGAGACAGGGGAAAGTTCTGATGTCACACATTGCACGGCATCGAGTAGGGAGTGTAATCTGAAACCTGAGTGAAGAGAATGGATGCCCACCTTCTCTCCTCCCCCCCTCAACATAGTCTTATAGCAAAACATGCACCGTTGAGGCTGTCGATCACCACCTGAGGTCAGAGGGTGGGGGGTAAGTCCATGCCCATGAATTCCCTGGTGTCCTGATAAATGCTCAGAGGGGCCTTATGTGGATAGCTTTAGGTAATGAGCGCAACTAGAAATTTCACTTGGTGCTTTGGATTGAGGCTACACAATATAGAGGTAAATGCTCTGTTCATTTTTCATTTCATAATTTCATAAATTTACAGCCACTTGAGTTTTTTTATGCTTGCCATCTGTATACTCGAGCTGAAGCTTTCCCTAAGGGCACTTTCACACTGGGGGGTGGTGGGGCGTTAGCGGTAAATCCCCACTAGTTTCAGCAGGGATTGACCGCTGTTATAGCAGCGCTACAGCGGTGGGAGTGGTGCGCTTTTACCCCCCCCCCCCACAAGGGGTTAAAATGGAGTTAAAAGTGCTTGCGCTTCCAAGGTGGTGTGCAGCCGCTTCGGAAGCGCTGCCCCATGTTTTTCAATGGGCGGGGGCGGTGGAGGAGCGGTATATCACCGCTCACTGCACCGCCCCAAAGATGCTGCTTGCAGGACTTTTTGTAACATCCTGCAAGTGCACCGCCCCAGTGTGAAAGCACTCAGGCTTTCACATTGGGGTGGATGGGGAGGGATTTTTGAGGCACTTTACAGATGCTATTTTTAGCCAAATGGAGCCTGTAAAAGCACATCAGTGTGAAAGGGGTCTTAAGGTTTCAACAAAGCTGCTTGAGCTCAGCATCATAAAACCTATTACATGTCAGCCAAAACATTTAGGGAAATGAAGGGAGATGGGATGCTTAAACAATTTTAGGAGAACCTAACTGGGAGGTAAATAATGAAGTGCAGTTTAAAAAAAAAAAAAAATTCTTCTGAACTATTGAGGCAATGAACTCCAGTGTGGTGGCTCAGCAAGCTCTTGAGGTATCCTGTATTCTTAGGCCTCATGCACATTGGATGTTCTAAAAACGGCAGTAGCGTTCGCTGTAGAATTAGTTTGCAGTAGCGTTTTTCAGCTGTAGCACTTATTTAGGTTTGTTTTTTTAACCGGTTCCCGACCGCGCGCCGTGTTTTCACGGCGGCAGTCGCGGAGCCCTGCGCGAATCGCCGTAAATAAGCGGCGATTCGCATTTGGCCACCAGGGGGCGCGCGCCGGCGGCGCACGCACGCTCACCCGCCGCACTCCTGGCGATGAGCGGCTACAGGGAAAAGAACGGGGAACCGCCGAGTAAACACGGCGGTTCCCCGCCCTGTCAGTGGGGCATGAGAGATCTACTGATCCCTGTCACTGGGATCAGTTAGATCTCTCATGCCCATGTTAGCCCAACCCCCCCACAGTAAGAACACACCCAGGGAACACACTTAACCCCCTCACTACACCCTGCAGGTTAACCCCTTCACTGCCAATGACATTTATACAGTAATCAGTGGACATTTAAATTTCTGATCGCTGAATAAATGTCATTGGTCCCAAAAAAGTGTCAAAATGTTCCGACATGTCCCCCCCAATATCTCATCATCCGTAAACGCGGCCACTTTTGCGCAAACCAATCATTAAACACCAATTGCGATTTTTTTTTTTTTTTTTTTTTTTATCGCAAATATGAGGAAGAATATAAATCGGCCAAAAACGGTGAAGAAAAATGTTTTTTATATATTTTTTTTTTTGGATTTGAATTTTAGCAAAAAGTAAGAAATTTGGGGTTTTTTTGCAAAATGGTCGCTCTTCTTTTGTTTATAGCGGCGATAAGAAATGACGCAGAGGCGATCAAATACCACCAAAAGAAAGCTCTATTTGTGGAAAAAAAAGGACGCAAATTTTGTTTGGGTACAACGTCGCACGACCGCGCAATTGTCAGTTAAAGCAACGCAGCGCCGAATCGCAAAAAGTGCTCTGGTCCTAAAGTGCAAAATTCTTCCGGGGCTGAAGTGGTTAAGCAAAACTATACTCTCATCAAGCATGCTGATAAACGCGCAGAATAGCCATGTTATTCACCTTTTATCAGAGTTAGAGTGTTTTTACAGCTGAAAAACCTACTCTTAAAACCCACTAGTCCTGGGGGTTTTTTTTCCAGCCAGAAAACGCCCCTACCAAAAAAACGCTGATAACAGCCTATCTGTGCATGGATACATAGAATAACATGCTGGGGAGTTAACTGTCTGAAGCCAAAAACAGCAGATGGAAAAACGTCCAGTGTGCATGAGGCCCTATAGCCCCAAATAGTTAATCCCAGATTTCCCACTCGCAGCTGGGGATGCATGCTTTTTCAGTAAAGGTCCTTCTAAATCTGTTCATGTGTCGTATTTTTAAATATGTTTATAACATGTCATTGTAGACTCGTGTCATTAGATGTGCATGACATACTAAAATTGGATACTGCAAACTTTGCTATCCAATACTGCTAGTTATTGTACTTGTGATATAAATAGAAACCTGCCTTAGAAATATGTCTTAATTCAAACCAAGGAGTATGTGACATGTAGAGTTTAATGCACCTGTCGCCCCTTGCTCCTTCCTTGCAGGATGTGTGTAATTGCATTTTAGATCCAGTTACTGCTTGTGTAGAGATCCGTTTACTGTGTGGCTTCTTGATGAAAATGTGCAGCAAGTGTTGAGATACTGACTCCTGACAACCTGCTTTATATAAGGTGGCAGCTGTGCCTTTTAGTGATTGGTTTAATGATTTGATGGATTTCCTAGTTGTTACACATATATTGTCCTCTGCTCTATTTGCAAACAAAGGACATTAAACTGTTAATCAGTATTAAAGTGACACTAAACTCTCGTTTAACCAATTGAACATCAGGCCTTTTTCTGACCTTTTGTTGCATGTAAAAATGTTTTTTTTTTTTTGCTAGAAAATTGCTTAAACACCCAAAAGTGTGTGTATGTATATGTGTGTGTGTGTGTGTGTGTGTGTGTGTGTGTGTATGTATGGTATGTGTGTGTGTGTGTGTGTGTGTGTGTGTGTGTGTATATGTAT
>BLSH010393145.1:385921-412349 GCA_018402905.1 Glandirana rugosa
ACGAGATTTTTGTAATAACGGGTGACTAAAGGCCAAGCATTCTAGCGACCGACTATAAAGAAGACATGGGGGGTTCGGTCGCCAGAACATTGACGGGTGAACATCAAGAGATCTTAGTTCGTACCTGAGAGTAAAGGTGGACGAGCCGACATCACCCGCTTCCCCCAGAGTGTCGGGGACCAGACACGACGGGTATCTCCCTCTAAAGGAGGAGGGACGGTCGTGCCAGGGGGGGGGGGCCGGTAGAGAGTTACTTTCTCGTCTCTAGAGCCGACACTGTTTATAAAGGGCAGGGAGGAGGAAACCCCCCTCTACGGGCAGCACAGACCAGGGGCTGTGAGACCCCCTTCGCCCACTACAGCCGAGCAGGTGGAAATGAGAGTCCATGCTTGATTCTAGAGAACTACAAGTGGGCAGTTACAAGACCGCTGGCTTGGGGGGTACAGAAGAAATATCAGCCAGCGATCTTACGAACCGGAAATCAGTGGGCAATAATGTTTTTAGAGCAACAGGCTATTGCAGAAGACCTCAGAGCTCAGCAGAAGATGGATGGAATAGTTGGTGAAGGTAGATCCGCAGCAAGGATATGGAAAAAAGTTTTCCCCAGAGTTCTGCTTTAACAGCTTTGAATGCTATGTAATGCTTTATTAAAATGCTGTGTTGAAGTTCACTTTTTTTTCTATAAATCATTCATTATAATATAACTTGTGAATAGTCACTATGTTGTGTACTGATAAACTGCGAACATTTCATAATCTCTTTTGTTTTTAAGGTCTCCATTAGAGAAACAAGGCACTGTTTTTCCTGCACTCTACCCACCTTTTGCTGGACTTTTTGTTGTAATAAGTTGGCAAACGCTGGCTGGCACCGGGGTTGCAATAAAACATGCCAGTTATCAATGCTGACAAGAGCCTAACAAGTGCCAACTTAAAGGTGATTTTCGCATTTCAAAATCTAAAGAACTGCTTTAAACTTCAGGAAGAATTGTACAGACCTGTACATAGCACAACATGATCCGGATAATATATATACTGTTCATGTACATCAAAAAATACACATTGTACCAAATAATGCTTTCTTGATGTTAGGGTATGAGTTATGTAAAGTCTTCTGAGAATGCATATAGAGCAGAAATATGAAGGAAAAGCGCATTTGTAGTTGGAATTTCTCAGATCATCTGTTCAGCTTGATCTCCTGGGGATCTTATTTTTCTCCCCTACCTGTTATGTTAAAAGGCATGCAAGACTGGAGTCAGGTGGCTTACATAGCTATTTAGGTTCTACCTTCTCATCTGGCAAGTGCTCAGTGAGGTCTTTAGGATGCATATTTTCATTCTGCCCTTAAAATGAAACCTGTCTTCTCTATGCAGAAACGGCCACTTATAATGTTAATGAATAAATCATTTTAATTCCATGCAGCAGGATTTTAGATTTTTTTTTTCTCTTTAAATATTTCAGTTTACTGCAGCTAATCATGTAATGGCTCAGTATGCAATGCCCCTTTTTATCATTTTCCTAGTTTTTCAGTAATTCTACCACAATTAGATGTTTTATGTGGTCACTGCAGGAATTTGGTTACCTTTTTTTAAAAATTGATCAATATTTTACCCCTAAGGGAAATACGCTCTGGTAATTAAACTCCTGAAGTGCCTTTATGTATCACAAAGACTTTCCAATATATAGTATAAATTGTCATTTTGGTCTCATGCAAAACCATTTTCTAAGAGTTGAGCTAAATGTATACTCAACCTGGCTGTAGCAGATCACCAGTGAGCCCCTAAAACCCTGCTGCTTTTGAGGCAACCAAGTGACTATTAGTGATTGCATTTCTTGTACAACCCCTTCTCTCTGGCCTGGTTTGAACTTGAAAGAAGGAAAGCATGCATATGTGTAGGTTTATCAGTGTATCTTCAGGGTTTGACACAATGTTGCATTTATTTTTGTCCCAGTTTTGTTAGCCTTTTTTCCCTCTCCTAACACACTTCATTGCTTTTTACTTTTTTTTTTTTTTTTCTTTCTTTTTTTTTCTTTTTTTTTTTTCTTTGTTCATGACTCTCACTTTCTGTTAATGTTTTTACTCTCCTCCAGCCACTTTTGCTTCACCCAATGTACAAAGAGAAAAAAATGTGATGTATATTTTCATGTAATTTGATTTTGGAATTCTGTCACCTTCTGTAGTGCGTTCTTCCAAAATATAATTTTTTTCCAATATGCTGTTGTGATTATTTGTGAGTCTTTGTCATAGTGGGGTGTTCATTCAATTGTTGCTCAATGGTAAATTCTTTGCTGAAAAAAGGATATCCTAAGTAGCCCACAACTCTATACACAGTTGAATTATTAGGAGGTGTTGAGCATTTCCCTATCTCCTGATCAGACCTTTTAAAGTGAATCTGTGGCCAGACTATGGACATTAAAGTATTTACATATTTTTATTAACCATCACATGTTTAACCCTCCTATTGCCACTGACCTATGTGCGGGGGTTTTACACACAATTCCAGCGGAGAGAGAGATTTAAGTTAACCGAAGCACTTACATAGGTTGAAAAAAGACACAAGTCCATCTAGTTCAACCCAAAAATAAAAATAGAAAAATTTATATATAACCATACAATCCTTCACCCACAGTTGATCCAGAGGAAGGCAAAAAACCCCAGCAAAGCATGATCCAATTTGCTATAGCTGGGGAGATCTTAAGATCCCCTCAAAAATTTGAGCCAGCCCACCCCACATGCACGTTCGGAGGTGAATGCATGCGTGGGGGGCACCAGTAGACACGTTTCATATTGCTACGCGTGCCGGAGTTAGAGCAATAATTCTAGGCCCATTATTCACTGTTAACTCTAAACTGATGACCTCTAGGGGTTTTTAAAGCGTCTATGAAAAATATAGCGCACTAAAGCTTGCTGGAATTTTATTGGCACACGCAATTTTTGGGCTTGACGTGTCGGGTATGTATTTGCAACCTCATTGATTGGGTTATATTGCATTTACATTTGTGCCCTAAAGTTATCTTGGGTTTCATAAATTGTTGCACTGATATTATTTGATTGCACTCTTTTTACAATAGCATTTTAGGCCTAAAGTTTGCTTCAAACCCCAAACATGATAGATTTTCTCAGCCAGAGACCCTGAAGAATTAAATGGTGGTAGTTATTTTATAATTTTTTTTTTTCATTTTTTTCTGTCCTATATTTGCACAATGGTTTTATGAAGTGCAAATTTTCACACAAAAAATACACAAAGTTCTTGATGAGCTTGTGCAGTATAAATTGATGGCAAACATGTCAGGCTTTAAAATTGGGTGTGCCTGTAAATTATCAATTTCGGTATCCTGTGTTTTTCATAGGCAGCTCTTTTAAATCCCATAGGGTCATCAATTGAGCGTTAACTGAGACAGAAATTGGCTTAGAATTCTTTCTCCATCCAATGTAATGGCAATATGCAACATGTAGAACAAGCAATGTTTTCCTATGTAGGTGTCCCTGACGGGGATGTGTGTGTATGTAGGGGGGGGGGTGTTAAGTGCTTGGGTGTAACTTTTTATATCTTGTACAGTAGAGGACACACATAGAGTATTCATACACCTTGGGTTATAGGTGCTAGTGAAGGTGGACTGTTTCTCCTTCACTTTAATCTGAAGTTAAGCTTTAAGCTAAGATTAATTTTTTTTTTTCTTTGAAGTTTTAAGTGGTACATTCAAATCTGGTCCAAACAAAGTACTCTGTAAGTCACTAACAGATGCAGCAACAGCTGTGTGCTTTGTATAAACTGTATTTAGCCTCAGCTACGTACAGTATATAGCGCTGTGTTAAAGGAGCTGGATAGGAACTTTCTATCTAAATGAGGCAGGGAGGTGGCTAGATAACATGATCTCTGCCATTCAGCAGAAACTTTGTATTCAATCAGAATATAAAGCTCCTTTTGGCTGAGCAGCGCTTGGCCCAACTCAGTTTTGTTCTGGCATCAGGACAGGAATTCCTGCCCTGACAGAACACAGCGCTGTATATTGTATGTAGCTAATACTACATACAGGGTATACAGTGCTCACTGCTGCTGCATCTGTTTGCGAAGTAAATCGGTTTTTGACCAACGTAGTCCAAGCAAACAATTTAAACTTCACTAAAACATGCACTTGGACTTTTAACCAGTTATATATTTTTATCTTTTGTGTACTTCTATCTAGCCCTGACTGCCTTCTAATTCTATTATAGAAGCAGTGTATTCAGATCAACAAAACTTCGGGAACCATACCTAGACTCCACGCTGTGGAGACAGCCTATAATGTTGCTTCAGGCACTGGATCCCACATGGTGCAACATGTTGAGTCAACCACAGGGTGTTCTACTCACTATGGAACCCAGCCCCTGAAGACCCTTCTGGGGTATGCCCACAGTGACGGTCAAACCCTGGACTCTGTATACAGTCCAGCTTCGGGGACTAGTAAGACAGGGTTATCCAGTATCGCTCATTGTTACTGCAAATATGGGGGATGTGTGAGGTGAATCCATTCCAATCTTGGTGCTAAAGTTTAGCCTCTCAGAACTTTGTCCCAGGTGGCTGACCAAGTGTTACATGACACCACTGGTTGCACACTTTGCAGCTTAGATCCCTTAGCTTCCTCCTACCCTTTTGCCACAAGGATTCGATACAGGAGGGTCTACACCTGGGTTGCTATGTAACCCTTCAAAGCACACTTACCTTACACTGCTCCCTAAACTGTAAGTACCCCATAGGGCAGTGGTTCTCAACTCCTGTCCTCGGGACCCACTAACAGGCCAGGTTTACTGAAATACATCACAGGTGAAATCATTTGCTGCTCGGTGATTGCAGTATTCTAGTCTGCATCTCCCCAAGGTAATACTTAAAATCTGGCCTGTTGGTGGGTCCTGAGGACTGGAGTTGAGAACCACTGCCATAGGGGAATACCCTCATTTGTAGCAATGGTGAGGAACAGGCAAAAGGGAGCCGATGCAAAATTGCAGGTGAACATTCACTTTGCTGAAGGCCCACACAACACCTAACTTCAGATAAATGATGCATCTCATGCACCAGAGCAGCAATCTGTGCGAACACTGGACTCCTCATCCACTCCTAGCTCTATTTCAAGCATGCAGAATTCTCTGCATTTGTTGCATTGCCTTGGACAGATTTCCGCCTTAATACAGCCATCTTCATCCAGAACCCAAATTGCCACTCCTCCTCTTGTCCCACTCCCCATGTATAAACCAGTCAGATCCTGATATGCCAGTCCTGGAGGACACAGAAGTGAATGAAGGATATTGATGCAGTATTGGAGGAAGCTGCAGCAGATTTTTCCTCCCCAAACTATTATGTTACAGAGGGTGCTGCACACAACATGCTTGCTAGCTTTGAAAATCTGCTCAATCTTGCAATGCCCCTTTTTATACAAAAAGATCAGCTGTTCATGAACAGATAAAATATGCAGTCGCTCCTGAAAGCATATTCATTCTTCCAAAGTCTTTGCTGAACTCTTATCTAGTGGAAAAAGTTTGCAAAAATGTGGGCCATCTCTGTCTGATTCTGCCATATCCGTCCTAAACCTACACATTTCACTGTACCTATTAAAGATCGCCGTTCTTTCAGAGATTCTGCCGATAGAAAATTATAGATGCTCTTAATTCCACTTTCATAGGGAGAAAAATGGCAAACAAAAAAATATATATCATACAATTGCGAAACCCGTCATATTGTAATTACTTTTCCTTTTTCAATCTGCAGCTCTGTAATTTTCAGTAACATGGCTACCTGGAGGTGTTCTGTATACAGAATGCCCCCCAGAAACCTAATTTCTTGCTTGTGTGATTGGCTCATTGATTTTTCCAGAAGTGTACACTAAAATACAAGTCAGATTTTTTTGCATCCCCTGCAATAAAAATGTAATTTTTTTGTAAGATACTCCCAATAAGAAGGCATGTCTAAAGGAATGCAGACCCAGCAGTTTTCCTCATTAGAGCCCTACAGCTGCAGCAGCTGGTTGCTAATTAGGAAGCCACTCCCATTAGACTCAGCACAGAGGAACACACTGATTTCTAAAGAATAACCAAAGGTAGTAGCCTAAAACAAAGTTTGTTAAAATCCCTGCAATATACAGTGGGTACGGAAAGTATTCAGACCCCTTTAAATTGTTCACTGTTATATTGCAGCCATTTGCTAAAATCATTTAAGTTCATTTATTTTTGTCCCTCATTAATGTACACACAGCACCCCATATTGACAGAAAAACACAGAATTGTTGACATTTTTGCAGATTTATTAAAAAAGAAAAACTGACATCACATGGTCCTAAGTATTCAGACCCTTTGCTCAGTATTTAGTAGAAGCACCCTTTTGATCTAATACAGCCATGAGTCTTTTTGGGAAAGATGCAACAAGTTTTTCACTCCTGGATTTGGTGATCCTCTGCCATTTCTCCTTGCAGATCCTCTCCAGTCCTGTCAGGTTGGATGGTAAATGTTGAACAGCCATTTTTAGGTCTCTCTAGGGATGCTCAATTGGGTTCAAGTCAGGGCTCTGGCTTGGCCATTCAAGAACAGTCACAGAGTTGTTGTGAAGCCACTCCATCGTTATTTTAGCTGTGTGCTTAGGGTCATTGTCTTCTTGGAAAGTAAACCTTCGGCCCAGTCTGAGGTCCTGAGCACTCTGGAGAAGGTTTTCGTCCAGGATATCCCTGAACTTGGCCGCATTCATCTTTCCCTTGATTGCAACCAGTCGTCCTGTCCCTGCAGCTGAAAAACACCCCACAGCATGATGCTGCTACCACCATGCTTCGCTGTTGGGACTGTATTGGACAGGTGATGAGCAGTGCCTGGTTTTCTCCACACATACCGCTTAGACTTAAGGCCAAAAAGTTCTATCTTGGTCTCATCAGACCAGAGAATCTTATCTCTCACCATCTTGGAGTCCTTCAGGTGTTTTTTTTTAGCAAACTCCATGCGGGCTTTCATGTGTCTTGCACTGAGGAGAGGCTTCCGTCGGGCCACTCTGCAATAAAGCCTCAACTGGTGGAGGGCTGCAGTGATGGTTGACTTTCTATAACTTTCTCCCATCTCCCGACTACATCTCTGGAGCTCAGGCACAGTGATCTTTGGGTTCTTCTTTACCTCTCTCACCAAGGCTCTTCTCCCCCTCTAGCTCAGTTTGGCCGGACAGCCAGCTCTAGGAAGGGTTCTGGTCGTCCCAAACGTCTTCCATTTAAGGATTATGGAGGCCACTGTGCTCTTAGGGACCTTAAAGTGGTTGTCTACCCATCAATTTGATAGTGTCAAAAAAAGAGTTAATATTCCCGGCATGCCGGAAATGCTAGCTGTCTCCTTGATTGTGCTCTCAACCAAACTAGCAAACCATCCAATGGGTGGTGTCATGTGCAGCATCATGGCAGTTGCAGATTAAACAGAGACTAAGATGTCAGCTTCCTTAGCTGAAAACAATAGAGTATACAACCACTTTTAAGTGCAGCAGAAATTTTTTTGTAACCTTGGCCAGATCTGTGCCTTGCCACAATTCTGTCTCTGAGCTCTTCAGGCAGTTCCTTTGACCTCATGATTCTCATTTGCTCTGACATGCACTGTGAGCTGTAAGGTCTTATATAGACAGGTGTGTGGCTTTCCTAATCAAGTCCAATCAGTATAATCAAACACAGCTGGACTCAAATGAAGGTATAGAACCATCTCAAGGATAATCAGAAGAAATGGACAGCACCTGAGTTAAATATGAGTGTCACAGCAAAGGGTCTGAATACTTAGGACCATGTGATATTTCAGTTTTTCTTTTTTAATAAAATCTGCAAAAATGTCAACTCTGTGTTTTTCTGCCAATATGGGGTGCTGTATGTACATTAATGAGGGACAAAAAAATGAACTTAAATGATTTTAGCAAATGGCTGCAATATAACAGAGTGAAAAATGTAAGGGGGTCTGAATACTTTCCGTACCCACTGTACATAGATCACCCAGAGGGGAAAGTTGTTTTTCTCCACAAAAGTGGAGTTGCTCTTTAACCAGTTCCCGACCGTGCGGCGTGTTTTCACGGCGGCAGTCGGGATGCTGAGCGCGAATCGCCGTAAAAAGACGCTAGGGGGTGCGCACCCGCCGCACTCCTGAGGAGTGTGCCCGCGGCTCGGGCGGACCCGATGTCCGCCGGCGAGTGGCCACAGGGAAAGAACGGGGAACCGCCGATGTAAACACGGTGGTTCTCCGCTCTGTGGGTATGGGCATGAGTGATCTACTGATCCCTGTTACTGTTGTAGCCCAACCCCCCCCCCCCCCCCACCCCACAGTAAGAACACACCCAGGGAACACAGTTAACCCCTAGCTCCCCCCCCAGGTTAACCCCTTCACTGCCAATGACATTTATACAGTAATCAGTGGACATTTTACATTTCTGATCGCTGAATAAATGTCATTGGTCCCAAAAAATAGTCAAAAATGTCCGACATGTCCGCCCCAATATCGCAGTACCGCTAAAAATCGCAGATCGCCACCATTACTAGTAAAAAATAAAAACCCCAGAAATGAATTCTCACCATCTGTAAACGATGCCACTTTTGCGCAAACCAATCAAACGCCGATTGGGATTGTTTTTTTATCACAAATATGAGGAATTATATAAATCGGCCAAAAACGATGAAAAAAAATGTTTTTTATATATTTTTTTTTTTTTTTTTTTGGATTTGAATTTTAGCAAAAAGTAAGAAATTTTTTTTTTTTTTTTTTGCAAAATGGTCGCTCTTCTTTTGTTTATAGCGGCGATCAGAAATGACGCAGAGGCAATCAAATACCACCAAAAGAAAGCTATTTGTGGGGAAAAAAGAACGCAAATTTTGTTTGGGTGCAACGTCGCACGACCGCACAATTGTCAGTTAAAACGACGCAGTGCCAAATCGCAAAAAGTGTTTCTGGTCCTAAAGCTGGAAAACCTTCCGGTTGGTAAGTGGTTAAAGGATCTTTTTAATCTTGTAGTTTGAGACCTTTAGACCTGCAACTTGCACTTGCTTCAATTTCAGTATGTCAAACTGCAGCTAAACTGGGCTAGGACGGTGAACAATCAACATGACCCTGTATTTCAGGATTGTGCTGTTACAGAACAATTGCTTTTTTTGGTCGTCTTCCCCTTTATTTATTTTTGTGTGGATGCTCTAGAACGTGTCGGACCAATTTCCAGAATGGTAAGAAAAAAAAAAACCTCCTAGATCAGCAAAACAGGATAGTAGCCATTTGTTACCCCCAAGGGGTTACATTGTATCTTTCCACAACCTCTTCTACAGTATTAAATATCTATAAAAATGAGTCTGAATCAGGACCACTCTTGATGATGATGTCCTTACATTAGTGAAACGTGTTGGATGGGGCTTGTTGCTGTAACTTTGTTATCCGGAACGCACGTCTGCATTCTACAGGCTGTACCAGGCAAGTTGTTACTCTCTAGTCTGGCTAATAATTTGTGCATGTACATGAATATTCGATTTTTTTTTTTTTAATCTTTATTTTAATAAAAGCGGGATTACATAATTTGTGTGTCGTTCTCCGTAGCATTTTATGTTTAATACCGGATATAAGGTTAAGCAAAATGGACGATTTTAACCCCATGAGGGTAATGAATGGCTGTTATCTAGTTATGCTGATCTATGAGGTATGTAGTCTAGAGAAGACATTGGATGAGAAGAATAGATGACGGGCGAGCGAGAAGTTTCTGGTTCTGGTTGAACGTCATACGACGTCCTCCCAGATGCTTGCCTCGCGTGCTCACTAGCAGCTGAGCTGCGGCGCAATCTGTCTTCCGCTGTGTCCCATGGCATGGCGTACATTTGAGCTCTAATAAAGACATATTTCCCCAGTGGGTCAGCTTTTAGCCTAATACATTCCCAGGGGACCGTTCTATGAATCAGCACCGATACCCCTCTAGAGCATGAGGTGTGGAAGGAATGTCCCGACCAATGTACCCAGGGTTTTTTGAGACGATCGACCATATCTAAGGTCATATGTGTTTCTTGCAAACATATAACATGTGCATTCATCTTTTGAATTGCAGTAAATACTTGTAACCTTTTGAGAGGGGCTCCCAACCCTCGTACATTCCATGACATTACCTTACAGTGACCAGCCATACATTAGACTGAAATAATTCTGCAGTGTCCCAAACCATATATGCCTACTCCACATTTCCCAGAGGTCATTGCTGTTACCTAAGGATGAGACAAAAAACTGCAAACCAACGTGGTTTACCAATCCCCATCCTTTGGATGATGGACAACTATATACAGCGTACATGTTTATCATAGAAATCATACACAGTGAGCATGATAGCATTAGTAACGGGGCATTGCCCCCACACATCAGACGAATATGTGTGGGCAATTCGTGGGCTTTGCCGCCTATCCAACTCCCTCTCAAACCTACATCAAGTCACAGGGTTATATGAATTGAAAAAAAAACAAAAAACAAATAAAGGAATGACTTATTGCCCATTTTTCTAAGCAGTATAAAGCATTTTGACACCTCACAGGCAGCTGACCTCTCCAACAGAGGAGCGTTACGTTCTATTCTGCGAGCTGCACTCAGTCACACATAACTTCTCCCGCCCACCAGCCGGTGGAGCTAGGAGTGAAGCGTCATCCAGCGCCCCCCGGCTGTACAACTGTCATCGAGCATTAAGGGTCTCCACCGCGGGGGTATCCCTCCATAGAGGTCAGCTGTAAAAGCAAGTATGCACACAGTTCAAAGGTGCCTCATATGTCAAGTTTTTCGTCATCCCATGGATCAGCCGTAACTATCATTAATAGCAGAGTCGTAGCGAATATGTAGTCAAATGCAAAAGGATCATGTTGCCCAGAACAAGCAAACATAGGTACACATAGAAAAAAAGGGAAGAAAAAATCAGTTTGGTAGTTCTCCCACCATCTCTGCCGAAGACAACAGTTCCTCTTGCAGGGTGCATTCTTAAACAGGTATACGAAAGAATGTTCATCTGGAGCAAGGAGGTCTCTCACACCTCCACGCAGATTGCCAAAAGTAATCACGGTGGTTTGTTCTTAGCCATCAGCCAGTCCTGAGCAGCCTCTGGTGTATGAAAGAAGCTGACTTTACCCCCGTCCACCACTCTTAACCTTGCTGGGTATGCCATAGAGTATATAAAGCCTGCCTCCTTCAGTTTGCGTTTCACGTGTGTAAAGGTAGCCCTTTGTTTTTGTAGATCCACCGAAAAGTCAGGGAAAATCGAAACCACGGAGCTTTCAAACTGAATTTGTCCCTTTTGCCACGCCTTTCTCAGCACCAAATCCATGTCCCTGCAATTTGACAGTCTGGCTAACCATGGGCGCGGCGGTGCGCCAGGGAGTGGGGGTTGTGCCGGAATGCGGTGGGCGCGCTCCACTGCAAAGGCCTGGAAGAAAACGGCATCTGGGAACGTGGATTGTAGCCAACTTTCCACAAAGTCCCCCGGGTTCTGGCCCTCGGCCCGCTCTGGGAGACCTATTATCCTCAGGTTGTTCCTACACAGCCGATTTTCGAGGTCATCTGCCTTTTGGCTCCAAACGGAAATCTGTTTCTCAGTAGCTGACAGCCTAGGGGGGATAGGAGCAATGTCATCCTCCAGGGAGGAAATCCTTCGTTCAGTTTCAGTCACTCTCTCCCTCACCTTCTGCATGTCATGTCTGAGAAGGCCTATATCCACCTTTAGCTCGTCCATTTTCGCCGTAAGAGATGTGTTACCTGTTGCGATGGCATGGAGCAGCTGTTTGTGGACTTGCTCCAAAGTCAGCTTGCCCGATTTCTCGGAGGAACTCTTAGGCTTTGGCGTCTCCGACACGGATGAGCCGCCGCTCCTCGTGTGCGGTGGGCTGAGGTCGCCATCTTGCTTGTCTGGCCTTGCGAACTCTTTAAACCGATCCACGGCTGATACCAAGCCGCCTTTACTCATAGTTATGCCCGAGGACACAGGGACAGTCAAAGTAGCTTTTGAGAGAGCTAGCTTCGCAATTACTATGCAGGATGTTAGCGGATTCTAGAGGCGGCCGACGGAGCTCCTTCTAAGTGCGTCCGGCTATCTTGGCTGAAGCCACGCCCCCCCCCCCTCCCGGGGCCACTCTTACGTGAACCTGGGCTAAAGGAAATTTGTATAATGTATGGACAGCCTTAACTTTCACCAGCTTAATTTAGCGTTCACGTGGAGTTTATAAGGTTAAAATGAGCCTGATAGGGTAACGCTATGGGAGCAACTATTGCTGACCTGTTTTTGAAGATGCAGACCCTGGAGCTGCCATCCTTTTTTCTTCCGTCCCTGTGTGGCACATCACTGATTTGATACAAACATACATATTAGGTGCTGGGGCAGGCATGCTTGTTCTGGATCAGCAATCACTAAATAATAAATCAAAGACTAAGGACAGCTATTGAGTCTGTAGTTCAAAAAGAAGGCGACATAAGAAGCTTCCTTGTTTCTGTTCTGACAGATTTTGTTTTTAAGTCTACAAACTAAGCACTGCAACGCCACAGGCCTAGAACATTCAGTAAATGTCTGTAAACCTGTTAGTGTGTGTGTGTAATGCTAACTCTGTTCCAACTGTCTGTTTTGCTCATGTAATGTTACTGTGGTAACAAGTACAACAGAGCTTCTGCAATATTTTTCTGCCTGCAAATATATTTGTGTTTCAGGATTTGGGTTAAATGTCTTTAAGGTCCAAATTAAGATTGCTACTAAATTGCTTCTCCTTGCAGGTATGCGGTTGTTTAAATCACAAGACATTTTATGCAGTTTCATTAATAATGTGAAGGTAAAGGGTTCAACTTATGTATGGGAAGGCAATGTTGAATCCTAAATGTATTATCAGTACAGTAACAAGGGTTCTACCTCTATTGGAGAACACAAAGTAGCTGCACTAATAAATTAATTTGAATCTACATGTGGACTGATGCTAGTGATAAATATGCTTGCAAAGGGTTAACACGCCATCTTTCAGAACAGATGTCCCAGAATCCTAGTGAAAAGTAATACATTCTGTACGCTGCAAAGCTTGCCATCCCTCCTCCTGGCTTATGCTAATTAGATTATTGTTCACATTCTAATTGGTAATAATAACTGTTCTTTGCTTTTTAGGTCATTTGTGCCTCCTTCCCTCCTTTCCCCTATTTCATCATGTATAACACCCTTAAAATGACTACTCCTTTAAAGGATGCTTTAAAGAAGCCAACAAAATGTGTTGCATGACAGTTGGTTAGAAGCCAGACACAATAGACTTGTCCACACTGAGAATGATATGTGCTTGGCTTCCTGCTGGGCAAGACTTTTTGCAGCAGCCAGCTGGCAAGCAATTACCTCACAAAAGATGGTTCTTGTCTATTCTGTGCTCTGGCGGTACAGTTAAGTACGGGTCATTAGGAAAATGCACAATACCTTATTTCTATTGCTCTAGCAAAATCACTTTTTTTTTTTTTGTAAAACTACAAATTTTTCTGCCTACAGTACTGCATCAGTTACATCTTTGGAAAGAAAAAAAAATTGGTGGATATGAAGATGACTTCCCATTTGTCAAACCCTAGTCATGGTCTACGCGTTATGGATCAGGAAGAGAAGATTCATCTGTCTCCTTGTAAAGCACTGGGTTTCTATTAACACATGAGAATAGATTGTCAGCTGAAAAATTCAGCCACAACCATTGCTTCCTCCTTCATTTACTAAAGGCCCCTTTCACACGGGCTTGCTTGCTCAGTAGGGGATTAGTCCACTGAGCTGGCGGATGACCACTCTGTGCCAGCTCTGCTTATGCAGAGTGGACACCGACACAGCGTGCTCTCCTCTATGGGCATTCAGATGCAAACAGGCCAACTGTCTGCTTACACCCAATTGCCATCCGTTCCGGTCTGACCAGACAGAGACCAACGGATCCCCATTCTGTTTGTTTTTGCTGGCTCTGATAGGATTGGAGGTAGGCGGGTGTAAACAGGCACATGACCATATACACCCACCTCTCCATAGAGCAGAATCGAGGTTCCGATCGGGTATGCCTGAAAAACAGACAGGCAGACCTGATCGGAACATTCGTGTGAAAGGGGCCAGGCACATTAAGAATGCATAATGCACTTACACACCCTAAGCTTTTTAATACAGGAATTACCTTAGTTGCTTGATATTGATGAATGTAAGTTTATTTTTGTAGAAACAATCTGTATTAACCACTTGAGCTCCAGAATATTTTACCCCCTTCATGACCATGCCATTTTGTGCTATTCAGCACCCGCCATATTTTAACTGGTCAATGCACGGTCATGCAACGCTGTACCCAAACAAAATGTATATTTTTGTCACACAAATAGAGATTTCTTTTGGTGGTATTTGATCACCACTGGATTTTTTGGGGGGGTTTTTGCGATCTAAATGAAAAAAGACAGAACATTTTGAAAAAAATCAACAATATTTTTTACTTTCTGCTCTAAAACCTATCCAAAAAAAATCTAAATTTCTTCATAAATTTAGGCCAAAATGTATTCTGCTACATATTTTTTATTTTAAAAAATCCAAATAAGTGTACAGGGTGGGCCATTTATATGGATACACCATAATAAAATGGGAATGGTTGGTGATATTAACTTCCTGTTTGTGGCACATTAGTATATGTGAGGGGGGAAACTTTTCGAGATGGGTGGTGACCATGGCAGCCATTTTTAAGTTGGCCATTTTGAATCCAACTTTTGTTTTTTCAATAGGAAGAGGGTCATGTGACACATCAAACTTATTGGGAATTTCACAAGAAAAACAATGATGTGCCTTCAGATGACCCCAAAGATAAAAGTCTTAGGGGGTCAGATCGAGAGACCTTGGGGGCCATTCAACTGGCCCACGACGACCAATCCAGTTGAATGGCCCCCAAGGTCTCCCGATCTGACCCCCTTAGACTTTTATCTTTGGGGTCATCTGAAGGCACCTGAAACTACGGATATTGGAAGCCTGTGCTAGCATTTCTCCTGCAGTGTTGCTATCAGTGTGTGAAGAGGGTTGCATTGACAATCCAACACAATGGGCAGCACATTGAACACATTTTATAAGTGGTCAGAAACTTGTAAATAACTCATGAAAGAATAAAGTTACGTTAAAACCAAGCACACCATTGTTTTTCTTGTGAAATTCCCAATAAGTTTGATGTCACATGACCCTCTTCCTATTGAAAAAACAAAAGTTGGATTCAAAATGGCCGCCATGGTCACCACCCATCTTGAAAAGTTTCCCCCCTCACCACCACGGGCTTCAAAAAAAAAAGCAGCTTCCTGTGCCTATTTTGTGTTTACATATGACACAGTGCACCTGAAGTGAGAGCGCCTCCTCAGTTCAGGAGGAGCAGCTGCCAGGAGGCTAGGCATGAAGCGCTCTGCAGTAGTTTTGTACTGGAAGACCAAAGGAGGAGGTATAGGTTCTGTGTACATGGAGTGCTAAGTGGTGTGAGGGAGCTCTGTGTATTAGCGGGGTGCCAGGAGGTGGGGGGAACTCTTGTGTACTGGGGGTGCCAGGAGATGGGGGAGCTCAGTGTATCAGGGGAGTGCTAGGAGGTGGGGGAGTTCCGTGTATTTGGGGGTGCTAGAAGTTGTGGGAGATGTTTATTGGTGGGGTTCTGGGAGATCCGTGTATTGGGGGTGCTACCGCGTGGGATTGCTTTGTTCTGGGGGGGGTGAGCTTTGTGTACTGGGGGTGTTAAAAGGGGGTAGTTCTGCATCCATGTTTGCCTTGAACACCGATTTGAGCTTGTCCTGGCACTGTTTCGGGGAACAATAATGATGGGAAGGAAAAAGCTAGATGGTGCTGGATGTGCTCTAACCAGGAGATGGGCTTTGCTTGCCTTGCAGCAACTTCTAATAAACACTGTGAGAACATCACAGTGTGCAGTGAAATCACAGCATGGCATTTCAGTACAAGCGAGGAGCCAATAAAACTGTGCAAGGCTGAAGGTAAGGCTGGTGTTCAGCTGTAAGTGAATATTAACACAATTTATTGTGTGAAGATTCTCACCTCCTTTAGTAAATCTGCCCTTTGTATATCGGAGCTGATGTTAACCACTTAAGGACCGGAAGGATTTCCAGCTTTAGGACCGGAGCCCTTTTTGCGATTCGGCGCTGCGTCGCTTTATCTGAAAATTGCGCGGTCGTGCGACGTACCCAAACGAAATTTGTGTCCTTTTTTTCCCACAAATAGAGCTTTCTTTTGGTGGTATTTGATCACCCCTGCATCATTTCTGATCGCCGCTATAAACAAAAGAAGAGCGACAATTTTGCAAAAAAAAACAAATTTCTTACTTTTTGCTAAAATACAAATCCAAAAAAAAATATAAAAAAACATTTTTTTTTCACCGTTTTTGGCCGATTTATATTCTTCATCATATTTGCGATAAAAAAAATCACAATCGGCGTTTATTGATTGGTTTATGCAAAAGTGGTCGCGTTTACGGATGATGTGAATTCATTTTTGGGGTTTTTATTTTTTTTTTACTAATAATGGCGGCAATCTGCGATTTTTAGCGTTACTGCGATATTTCAGCGGACATGTCGGACCATTTTGACACTTTTTTGGGACCATTGGCATTTATACAGCGATCAGTGCTATAAAAATGCACTGATTACTGTGTAAATGTCATTGGCAGTGAAGGGGTTAACCTGCAGGGGGCGCTCTAAGGGTTAACTATGTTCCCTGGGCATGTTTTAACTGTATGGGGGCTGCCCTAGCTGGGGAAGGGAAGTGGTCACAGCCCTTCCCCCTCACACAGAGCGGAGGTCCGTGTTTACTTACACGGACCTCCGCTCCTTCACTCCGGGGGGGGCATCGCGGGTGGCCAGCGGCAATTGAAGCCGCCGCACCCGCTCCCTGGCCCTCCCCGGACACAGTGAGCGTGCGGGCGCGCGCTCACTGTGCGCGATCTGGCGGCCGCCGTCATATGACGGCGATTCGCCTTACAGCGCCACTTTGCCGCCGTCAATTGCCGATTCACGGTCGGCAAGTGGTTAAAGGAGATGAAAGATCTCCATGTCGTTATGCCACCAATCCTGGTTCATTAACCACTTCAATACAGGGCATATGTATGCCAATTACTCAATCATGCAACACTGTACCCAAACAAAATTATCCCTTTTTGAAAAGTAGACCGTTCAAGGTATTTAGTGAGAGGCATGGCATGTTTTTTTTAAGTTGTATTTTTTTTTCCCCCACAATTCTTGGGAAAATGAAGAAAGTATTTATTTATTTTTTACATAAAATTGTTATAAGTTTTTTTTCTCCACCACAGCATATGCATACTTCCAATTACACTCCAAAATACATTCTGCTACTCCTCCCGAGTATGGCGATACTACTTGTGTGAGACTTTTACACAGCCTGGCCACATAGAGAGGCCCAACATCCAGGGGGCACTGTCAGGTGTTTTAGGAGCATAAATTACACATCTAATTTCCTAATGACCTATTACACTTTTGAAGGCCCTGGAGCACCAGGACAATGGAATTACCCACAAAATGACCCCCTTTTGGAAAACAAACACCCCAACGTATATTCTATGAGGCATAATGAGTCTTTTGAACGGTTCATTTTTTTCGGAGTCTTCAGAAAATGTAAAAAGAAAATGAAAACATTTTGTTTTTTTACACAAAGTGGTCAATTTATAAGATATTTCTAACACAAAGCATGAACATAGCAAAGATTACACCCCAAAATACATTCTTCTACTCGTCCCGAGTATGGCGATACCTTTATGTGTGAGACTTACACAGCCTGGCCACATACAGAGGCCCAACATTGAAGTAGTACCTTCAGATGTTCTAGAAGCATACATTTACACATCTAATTTCATTCCTACCTATCACACTTTTGAAGGTCCTGGAGCATCAGGACAATGGAATTACCCTCAAAATTACCACATTATGGAAATCAAACACCCCAATGTATATTCTATTAAGCATTGGCTGATGACAGGTACTCGGGTACTCTGATGGGTTGTGACGGGTACTCTGATGGGCTGGTGACAGGTACTGGGGTATTCTGATGTGCTGGAGACAGGTACTCGGTTACTCTGATGGGTTGTGACAGGTACTCGGGTACTCTGATGGGCTGGTGACAGGTACTCTTTATTACTGTAGGGGGCAATCAGTGAGCTTTGGTTTATACTGTAAGTGGTAACACGCTGTTACAGCAATCTCCTTCTTACACACGATCGGTGTGTTAGGAGGAGAACCCGGTAATAGCTTGTTACCGCGTTTTTTTTACATTCTGGGACCGGCTGTGATTGCAGATCTCATTGGCTCTTTACCGCGATCGGGATGGGCTGTATCAGGGTGACAAGCCTCGTCCCTGATCGCCGCTCTGTGCGCCGTGCACGAGGACAGTGCATGTGGCCAGCTGTGATTGGACACAGCTGGTCACATGGTAAAGAGCCATTTTTTATTGGCTCTTTACACTGATCGGGGATGGGCTGTGTCCCGAGGAACACGGCTCATCCCCATCGCTGTGCTGTGGGCCCCCAGGGGCCCGCAGGAGCGACGTGAATGGGAGGATGTCATATGACGTCCATCCAACGCGTGCTGGGAAGCCCAAGTATATGCCATCTCAATTTTAGACAAAAAAGGTTGAACCCAACAAAAAGGGACTTTAAAGAGCATACACGGACAAGAAGAGGGGAATGTTCACCAATTCATGTAAAAACATGTATTTTATTAACAAAGTTACTAAAACAGCATTATTAGACCTCCACCCAGGATGGCGAGGTGTCCTGGCCAACGTTATTTGATTATACGCCGGAAGGGCACTGGTCAAAGTGATACTAAAGTCCTGTGGTTTTTTTTTATAAGTTAAAAATAACAAACATGTTATATTTACCTGGCCTGTGAAGTGAATTTGCACAGAGCAGCCTGGAGCCTCCTCTTCTTGGGTCCCACTTCGGTGCTCCTGGCCCCTCCCTCCCGTTGAGTTGAGTTCTCCCTCAGCAAGCAGCTTTCTCTCCTCATTGGCTGACTGGCTTTGATTGACAGCAGTGGGAGCCAATGGCGCCGTGCTGCTGTCTCAGCCAATGAGGAGTGGAGTCCCGGGCAGCCGAGACACTTCTACAACATCATTGGATCTACATGGGGCTCAGGTAAGTATTAGATGGGCTGCTGCACACAGAAGGTTTCTTATCTTAATGCATAGATGCATTAAGATAAAAAAACGAATGCCTTTACCATCACTTTAAGCATTGCTCATACACAGTAGGAGAGCTATAGGTAGAATGGCAAATATCAGGAAAAAAACAGAATGGACTGTTTACTGTGTAAAATTGAATACATAGTGAAATTTAACATTTGAGCATGTATGAATATGGCATTTTAATGTGTTTTTATGAAGCTGTAGTCAACAAAATTGTATTAATATTGAGTAATGATATTTTTCTAATAAAACAATAAAGAAGCAGCGCAGTCACTAAAACAAATTATTGAGTGTCCATAAGTCTGTAAATATATTATATTAAGATATAATCCACCGGTGCTCAGACGGTCAGAACGAACGGTGACACAAATCCTCCACCAACATCCACTGTGCTCACCTCACAGTCTGACCCCAGTTTCACTAGAGGGTCAAACACATATTGCAACTGTGGTTAAAATTCACAAGCAGGTCTTCAGACATCAATTTCCCACACTCTGCAAGGCTCGTTCCAACCCGGGTGACCAGTGGTGATATATGCATAAGAAAGAAGATGTACTAAGTGCAGACTGTCTTATAAGCAAATAATGTTTTTATTCAACTCAGTCTACTTACAAAACGCTGATAAAATTGGGCATAATCCAGAGGAATCCCCAAAAGATCTCCTCGCTAACAATCCTAGCAGTTCCAGGCGAACCCTTCCGAGTATCGCTCCTTCGCTCCTCACAGCGGCAGCGGGTGACGTCAGAGCAGGTCCGTGCCCCATATTCCTCTGGATTGTGCCCAATTTTATCAGTGTTTTGTAAGTAGACTGAGTTGAATAAAAACATTATTTGCTTATAAGACAGTCTGCACTTAGTACATCTTTCTTATGCACATATCACCACTGGTCACCCGGGTTGGAACGAGCCTTGCAGAGTGTGGGAAATTGATGTCTGAAGACCTGCTTGTGAATTTTAACCATAGTTGCAATATGTGTTTGACCCTCTAGTAAAACTGGGGTCAGACTGTGAGGTGAGCACAGTGGATGTTGGTGGAGGATTTGTGTCACCGTTCGTTCTGACCGTCTGAGCACCGGTGGATTATATCTTAATATAATATATTTACAGGCTTATGGACACTCTCAATAATTTGTTTTAGTGACTGCTCTGCTTCTTTATTGTTTTATTAGTTATGAGAGGTTGATCACCTTGGATGTTCAGCGAGCAGTCGGATATATATATAAAAAAAAAAATTTTTGTGAATGATATAGCAGCGCTGATTGCACCACATACTGAAATTGATATTTTTCAAGTTGGCCCTTACCAATAAAAAGATGTTTAGATTTGCTTTTTTTTCCACCCTACCTATTAAAGAATAGGGTGTTGTTTCCTTTAAACAAAAAGGTTTAGGCTGGCTATAGACGGTTCGAATCTCGGCCAGTTCAGCAGGAACCTGCCAAGATTCGAACTGTGTGGGGGCAGGCTAAATGTACCAAGTTGATCGATCAATTTGGGTACAACCAGCCCGCCAGATTCATTTGCGACTATCGCTAGCGTCTTCTCCCGGCGGGGCGCCCTTTTTTGTGCTGCACCACAGTTCTTCCTGCTTTCCGGCCTAGCCCAGAATGACATTGTGCCCTGCTGTCTTTTGGAATTTATAGTTGAATGTGGGGCACAAGCACATTGCAGGATATCGCACCTATGCAAATGTGTAGCAGGTCTCTAGGAACTGATAGTGACCTGCGTCACATCCTGTGCATGCACAAACTAACTGCAAAGCCCCATAAAGATGCATGAAAAAGCCTTGTCTCTCTGCTAAGTCCTGGAGATCTGCTATTCAAAAACACATGTTCCAGATAACTGAAGATGAGTAGGGGGATAGCAATATCCCTGGCTGAAGTTCTGCTTTAAAAGCATGATGTGAGATAGGTAAAAGCACAGAATAAACACATACATTTGTTCAAGTGTTTTACTGTATACATCACATGTCAACAACATACTGTATAATTTCTTGGGAAATTTGGACTTTGGAATACTGTTCTAGGTGATATATATCAAACTTTGCACTCACTCTATGTTCCAAAGGTGATAAAAAGCTCTATAAACATGTACAACATATGCATTGTGTAGGAGCTACCTACCACATATGTAAAATATGAAAAAAAAGGATAATGGTGCATGCTATTCAGGAAGCCATAGAATTCAGCTTGAAAAAGAACTCCAGACATTTTTCCTTCGTTTTTGATTGTGCAGTAAATGCTTAGGACTTTTTATTGCAGTCTGTGTCTCGCTTAGGGAAAGTTTTTTTGTTATTTACAATTAAAACCAGTGTCACAAAAAGTCATGGGAAATAGAAAATTTTAAAGCATATGCAGCCAAAGGTGTCTTGACAAACGAAGCGAGAACAGCAAAACATTTTGTTTTTTAACTATAAAAAACTGTTGTTCCCTTGGCAGTAAGTGAGAGATTCCCTCTAGTGGAGCCCTAGATAACAGGGTTCCAATCCCATTCTCATATTTTAAACTAAAAAAGAATACAATTCAAGGTTGACAGTGGAACAAGAGCAGAATGGAACATGGATTTTTTCCTCTTGGGAGATTTACACTCCATATTCCACGTCTTATTCAAGGCCTGCAGTTTTATCAATAAATTGAATGCATAAATTAATACTCTGTCTGTACAACATAAGCTGAAAGCTTCTAACCCATAACTACTCTTTCCAAGATGGGGACAATTTTTTTGGCTGGAGCTTAGTTTATTTCTCACAAAATTAAAGAACAGCTTGTTTCGCTAATTTGTAATTTGCACTCCACAGAGGAGCGATTGTGAACAAAGATGTGAATTTGTTCACCTAAAATTAAAATCAACTCCTCAGTCTTATTTTTGGTATCCAAGTAATTTAAAATATTTCCTAATTTGCCATGCTAAACTAGATTTGGTGAACTACTGGCATTAATAAACAAGGCCATAATTGATATGTTTGAATAAATTATTGGGGCACCAAGGTGGCTTTGTGATTGTTACTTTTTTTTTTACATACTATCATCAGTCAGTCAGTATCCCTGATCACCGCCACACCAGTCATATGATACACTGTACTGCACTGGTGATGTAAAAAACAAAATTGCAAAAAAACGAATTTAATTTAATTCTCCAAAAATTGTGACAAATAATTACAGCTTCAAAAAACGTGCCATGCCTCAAACTGTCTACTTTCCAAAAAGGGTAATTTGGGTGGCATTTGTACTTTCCTGACATTTTAAGGCCTCAAATGACATAGGCCGTCACTACATCAGAATTAATCAATTTTCAAAGATATATACCATAGTTTGTAGCTGCTATAACTTTCACACAAACCCAATTAATATACACTTATTGGGATTTTGGGAATACATTTTGGCCTAAATTTGTGAACTCATTTGAGTTTATTGGCTATATTTTGTAACAAAGTAGAAAATATTGGGGTTTTTTTCTAAATTTCCCATCATTTTTTAATTTATATAGCAAAAAATAAAAAACCCAGTGGTGATCAAATGCCACCAAAAGAAAGCTCTATTTGTGTGAAAAAAACTGATATTAATTTATTTTGGGTACAGCGTAGCATCACCGAGCAGTTGCCTGTTAAAGTAGGGCAGTGCCAAATAGTAAAAAAGGACCTGGTCATGAAAAGGGCAAAACCTTCCGGAGCTCAAGTGGTTAATAAATATTTTGTGTTTGTAGTAAGATGAGGCTCCTATTGGAACAAAATATGACATTGAGTAGGATGAAAATATGACTCCGTAGCTACTTAAGGAAGGCCTCCCTTTTGGTCCCTATATGATCCACTGATACATTAGCGGTCTCTCAAACTTGTGTCTATAGTGATGTAGCACTCTCTAGTGCAGTGGTTCTCAACTCCAGTCCTTGGGACCCACCAACAGGCCAGATTTTAAGTATTACCTTGGGGAGATGCAGACTAAAACACTGCCATCACTGAGCAGCAAATTATATCACCTGTGATGTATTTCAGTTATCCTGCAAACCTGGTCTGTTGGGGGTTCCCGAGGACCGGAGTTGAGAACCACTGCTCTAGTGTGTGCTGGGATTAGAGTAGGCAACTATACTCTGAGTCTTATTTGAGTCAGGGTTTATTAGAGGTCAGGGCTGGGTGACTCATCCTGGCAGCCCTCTGGTGCCTCCCCCTGGTCTGGAAGATTGAAGAATCTTCTAGAATAAGAGGGTTGGAGTTAGGAGGAGCTGCCATGCATATTTATGAGGCCTCAGCCAATCTCCAGTAGTGGGCTGGCAGGGGACAGAGACAACGTCAGAAATAGACAGTCGGGTGGAAGATGGAGATGCAGTGTTGAGGAGGCTGTCTGTGGCCCTGAGGGTTGCACCTTAGTCTGGGGGGTGGGGGTGTCCTGCCATGGGCCAGGGCTCGGGTGCTAGAAGAAACCTGCTAAAACACATGGGAGGAGGTCTTCCTGGAGGCACAGGAGCAAGAAAGGACAGAGGAAGGCTGCAACATGTAGCCAGTTTTCCTTGAAGACAGCGGTGTGCTTAAGTCTTTCCCTGAGAGATCTCCTGAGAGTCAGCTGGGTGGGCTGGTGAGGAGTCAGTGGGGTGGACTGGTGTGAAGAGGCAGCTGCAGCCAGGTGGGCTTGGATAGGAATTCCCCCGGGAGTGTACCAGCAGAGGCTGAGCAAGTTTGCTGACGTTAAGTGGGCATCCCATAATTTCTCATCCCTATCCAAGTTGTTAACCCCCTAATAAACAACAAAACAAAGTTATGAACTGTTCCCTAACTCTGTGTGCCTGTGAAGATTCCGTGTGCAGGGGTGGGGGATCCCTTTCATCTGCAGCTCCTACGTGGGGTGTGCTACATGTTCGATCACAGATGCTTTTTTTTGTCAAGAGTTGCACTGAAACCCATACTGACAAATTTAGGCAATATCGCCAACTTCTGTATTTTTTCCACTACACCCCATGAACAAACCTGGAGAGAGACAAATTTCTGAACCCCAGAGTACCTCCTCAAATTTTTCCTGTCACTCACAGGGCCAGATCAGAGGGCGTACTGCTATGGGGGACCTCATGAGTGGGATCTCTCTGTCTCTTACTTTAGATGGCCTCTCTGTGCTGTTCCCCACTTTACCCTGGTTGGTGGTCCTCCATGTGGGAGGATCCAACCATCAAACAACAAAGGGTAAAGGAAGGCAAGAGGTCAAGAAACAGTGGGATTCACCTATTGGCTTCTTTGGAATTAGTCCTATAGGGAGCAGGTTAATAATGGTGTTAAGGAGAGCCTATACATGTGAAGACTTCCCCACAAATATTAATTTGTAAAGTATAATTAGAGTAGGGGTAAGATTGTACTTTTCTGCCAGTAACCCTATTTTTCCTAAAGTCATGCATGCTTTACATCAGTGGTTCTCAACCTTAGTCCTCAAGTACCCCCAACATGTTTGCAGGTTTTCCTTTATCTTGCACAGGTGCTTTAAATCAGAGTCAATGGCTTGGTATTTTGGACAGCTATTTTATAGTTGCATAGTTAGTCTAACTATTTTATCTAATAGAAATTCCAAAAACATGGCCTGTTGGGGGTACTTGAGGACTGAGGTTCAGAACCACTGCTTTACACCAACAGTGGATAATTTTGTTGCCACTACATGACTATGACAAATATAGTTTACAGTACATGAGATCTAATTAAAACTCTTCTTCACTCCTGCTTCAGCAGGGTAAATTTATTGACACCATATAAAAGTTACCCTTGCCATTTTTAAATTTTTTTTTTTTTTATAACTGATGGTGTAGCTCATGACTATTTATACATAATATGTACCTCATAATGCATAGACAGATCTGTTTGCCCAACACCCCTTTCATGGATGACGACTCACACCCATTCCAAATGTTTCTATCATGTTAGTGTTAGACTGTAAATGCGCATTTAGGAACCTCATACAACCTTATCTTTCATCTTAGTTGTCCAATACCTGGTAGAATATCTGCAGGGTAACCAGGGTTGCCAACTTTTATTTTTTTTACAAGACAGCGTTATGAAAAATAATGAACAGCTATACATGTTTACAGATACATTGTAATTATGAATAGCCTTCAAGTGACTGCAAGTAGTCTCCAAACTGTGCCCCGGTGGCTGAATCTGGTCCTATGCTTCCTTTTATCCAGCCCTTGGAGCATCATTTCTCCCACTGACTCAACAATGGGGCACCATTCCTCACACCAACAATGGGGCGCCATTCCTTCCACTGACTCCAATGATCGGGCACCATCCCTCCCACCGGCTCCAATGATGGGGCACCATTCCACAAACCGACTCCAACGATGGAGTACCATTCCTCTACACATGGTGAAGAAGACTTGCTGAAGTACAAACTGAGCAGCAGAATGGGGAAGAAAGGGGATTTGGGTGACTTTGAATGTGGCATGGTTGTTGGTGCCAGACGGGCTGGTCTGAGTATTTCAAAAACTGCTGATCTACTGGGTTTTTCATGCACAACCTTCTCTGGGGTTTACACAGAATGGTCCGAAAAAGACAATTGTGTAGACAAAAATGCCTTGTTGATGTCAGAGATAAGAGGACAATGGGCAGACTGGTTTGAGATGATAGAAAGGCAACAGTAACTCAAATAACCACTTGTTACAACCAAAGTATGCAGAATACCATCTCTGAATGCACAACACATCGAACCTTGAAGCAGATGGGCTGCAGAAGACCACACCGAGTGCTACTCCTGTCAGCTAAGAACAGGAAACTGAGGCTACAATTCGCACAGGCTCACCAAAATTGGAAAAATGTTGCCTGGTCTGATGAGTGTCGATTTCAACTGCAACATTTAGATAGTAGGGTCAAAATTTGGCATGAAAAGCATGGATCCATTCTGCCTTGTATCAACAGTTCAGGCTGGTGATGGTGTTGTAATGGTGTGGGGGATATTTTCTTGGCACACTTTGGGCCCCTTAGTACCAGCTGAGCATCATTTAAATTCCATGTTCTACCTGAGTATTGTTGCTGACCATGTCCATCCCTTTATGACAGCAGTCAGCAACCTTTTTCCACTTAAGGGCTGGATTCAATGTATGTGAATGCATGGAGGGCGGAATTCACCTGCTAATAAATGAAGATAACATTACAACGCCCCCACACCTCTGGCCCCCTTTACATTACACAGCCCTGCACCTCTGGACCCCTTTACATAACACAGCCTCCATAGGTTTCACACGGTTCTTTTATAGGGGGTGTGGTAATGTTGTGGTAGTGGTCGGACTTGACAACTAT
>BLSH010393145.1:439969-460322 GCA_018402905.1 Glandirana rugosa
CTTGTTTTCACAGTGTCCCAGGTCCACTTCCTCTCCTAGAGCCGTGGCTCCAGAAGGGAGTTCACCCCCCCCTTCAGAGATCTTCTGGGACACGTCACACGTCCCAGAAGATACGCTAGCCATTCACAAGGCGCAGCGCGCGCCCAGCTTTGAAGCCAAAGCCGGGTGCCCACACTTGCGATGCCGGTGCCGCCGAGGGGAGGGGAAGAAGAGTGAGCCTTCGGGTGACCACATCGCTGGAGCGAGGGACAGGTGAGTGTCGATTGTTAAGTCAGCAGCTACGCTTTTTGTAGCTGCTGACTTTTAACTGACTGGAACTCCGCTTTAATAAAATAATCTGTAACTCATTTGTCTATCCGTAGAAATTCATTCATGGTCCTAGTGATGACATCAGTGTTAGTTTCGTCAACTAAAACCGACTAAAACTTTTTTGTCAAATAACTTAATACCATTTTAGTCAACAAAAACAATTGAGATGACTAAAATACGACTAAAACTAAAATGACATTTTAATCAAAGGACTAAGTCTAAAACTGTGGTGTAGTGTATAGCACTTTCGCCTAGCAGTAAAAGGGTCGCTGGTTCGAATCCCAACCACGGCACTACCTGCCTGGAGTTTGCATGTTCTCCCTGTGCCTGTGTGGGTTTCCTCTGGGTACTCCGGTTTCCTCCCACACTCCAAAGACATGCTGGTAGGTAAATTAGATCCTGTCTAAAGTGGCCCTAGTATGTGTATGAATGTGAGTTTAGGGACCTTAGATTGTAAGCTCCTTAAGGGTAGGGACTGATGTGAATGTATAATATATATGTAAAGTGCTACGTAAATTGACTGCGCTATATAAGTACCCTAAATAAATAATAAATAAATAAATTTGATGTCAAAATGAACACTGGTCTGTAGTAGTGCATGTTCATACCTCAATACGTATTTTTCACTCCAGCAGTATATAATGAGTTTGAAAATTGTAGAGAAATGCCTAAACAATTCATTACAATTTAACTAAACCCATTCGATTTTAGTCGACTAAATATGACAAACAATTGCAGAAGACTAAAATGCCATTTTAGTCCTAAGACTAATACTAAATCGAAAGTTGCTGCCAAAATTAACACTGGATGGCATTTCCTTACACTACATACAGTCAGCAAGTTACTGTTGGTAAATGTTTTTGCAGGGTTGTACGATGCCTCCGTCAAGGCTGAATGCACAGACCTTTGCTACAGCAGGCTCGTATACACTTTAGAGGATGTCACTTAAATTTCCAGTGCTTACAAATGCTGCACTGCTGTGCTATGTATCATTTAATTGACAAACTGCTCTCATTGCCTAAATCACATGACGAGGCTAGTTTGTTCCAAGATCTGCAGCAAAGCAGTTATTTTCCAGTATTTAATGGATCTGATACCGAACATATCTGTATAATGTATATTTCTGTGCTGTTCTATTTGTGTATGTAACTGGTACGGGGGACATGAATGGCATGTCATCCCTGCCTTCTGTCGGAAGGAATAGTGAATGATCTACTTATTCAAGATGTATGGCTCTGTGTAGCAGCTTTTTGTACTTGCTGCAAAGTGCACACATGTAAAAGGAATGTAAGAGTTTGAGAAAGAGGATAGCTGGGCATTTCATATATTGGAAAGGACAGAGCCTGCCCAAGTAGAGTGGCAGAAAAACTGACACTTCATTTATGAATATATTTAAAGCCCAACTTTAGAAATGTAAAAAATGGTTCCTTGCAGTGGAGCCCCTTCACACCTTAAGATTAAAGTGGGTGTAAGCATTTTTTTTTAAATAAACATGTACCCACCTGCTCTGTGCAGTGGTATTGCACAGAGTGTCCCTGAGCCTCCTCCTCTGAGGTCCCCCAACGGTGTTCTCGGTACCTCCTCTTCTCTGTGCACCCCCATAGGAAGCCGCTTCCTAGGGGAGCACACCACCCTCCCAACCTGGGCTGTGTGCATCCATAGACACACACACAGCCCGGCTTGGCCCCATCCCCACTCTCTCCTAGCAGGATTTCATTGACAGTATGTCAGGGCTGGGCTCAGTCCTTCCTTCACAGAGCTCTAGTGCTCAGCTGTCGGTTAATTGCCAACACTCTTCATTCCACAGTGACTCACCAGGTCTTCATTTCCTGCTTGTTAGCTAGCCATGCTGGCTATTTAAACTGCCTGGATCATATCTCCTGTGCCTTCGCCTGGTCAACATATCTGGATACTCTCTGTTGTGTTTTCTTGTTAAAGACTTTGCTTGGCTAACTTCCCTTCTGGTCCCTGATCCTGTTTGCTGCTCCTGACTACGCTGATTTCTGGATTAAAGACTTTTGCCTGGCTGACTTCCCTTCTGGTTCCTGATCCCGCTTGCTCCCTCTACTACGCTGATCTCTGGATTCCTGTTTCACTGGCTTGTTCCTACTGCCCGCTCTGGTTACTGAATCCTGGCTATATTTTGACTGTGTTTGCTCTGTTTGTACTCTTTTACCATTTTATTAAAAAGTGTAATTTTTACTGCACTTCTGTCTGTCTGATTCATTGTTCCTGACACAGTAGCAGGAGCCTCTGATTCCCACTGCTGCCTCCATGTCTTGTGAGGAGAGAGAGAGTGGAAAGCGCCACTGCCAACGGGCACAATGCTGGATCGAAATATAATACAGGTAAGTATTTAGGAAGGTGGGGAGACCATACAACAGCTGGGACATTTTTTTACCTTAATACTTCTAATGCATTAAGGTAAATAACGTATTGTTTTTAGAACCACCTTTAAATGCTCATTCTGTGTAGGAGAGAGATAAAGAGGCTTTACCACTTAAAGTGGTTGTCAACTCGTGACAACCACTTTCATCTACAGGTAAGCCTATAATAAGGCTTACCTGTAGGTGCCCTGCATATCTCCCAAACCTAGGGGTATCATGTTATTTTAATAATGAAGTGTTTTTAACATACGGTATATGTCCAAATAAACTTTATATTGTACAGTGCCCATAAAGTCCCAATACCCTGTTTATCCGTACAATTACATACTGTTTAATGTGGTTATTGCATAATTTTCAGGGTATAAATAATATGGGACTGGTAAGTTATAAACTTAGGTTAGCGTCAACTTTAACATTTTAGTAAACTACTTGATGTATAGTTAACCACTTCACGCAAATCGTCGTACCGGTACATTGGTAGAATGAAGTGGATGTATTGGGGTATACCCCGGTACCGCTTTTCAGAGCAGACAGTTGGCCATCTGGTGATAACTGCTGATCTGGCTCAGCAGCCGCTTGTCCATTATCCCAGGCAGCGGGAGGGGACATTACCCCTCCCGCCGCCGTCCACTGCTCTTCCCGGGGGCATCCACCGGCATTGTGTATAGAAACCAAATCTATCTGTAGATGCGCATTGAAACAATCCCATTAGTCGTGAGTGTGTGGCAACCTCAGCCTGGACTCCAACCAGGCCACGCCCCCAAGATGTTTCACCCCGCCCCTCGGAGTTTAATCATGGGCATCATGATTCCAGCAGCAGTATGGGGACTTTCTGTTCCACTCTCGGTAACAAAATGGAGTTGGACTAAGCGCTGCTTAGTCCATTCATTCAGGAAGCTTTGTATTTTATGAATGAATGCAATGCTTCCCCTGGAGATCGTGACATCATCCAGCCTCTTCCCCTCAGCCAATCAGAGGAAGCCTTGTATTCATAATACAAAGCTTACTGTGAATGGCTGAGCAACACTCAGTCTGACCCAGTTTTGTTCCAGAAGCGGTACAGAAACTCACCATGCCACCGTCGGGACACAGTGTTGTAGACTGCATGTAGGGAATGCTACAGACAATTATACGGTACTGACCGCAACTGTGTGTATCAGTATAGGAAATAGTTTGTTTGGGCCAGCTTGACCCTAACAAACTGTTTAAATTGATAGCAAAGCTGAACTGTCTGTATTCTGTACACATATTTATACATCCATCTGATCCTTTCCATAATGATTACATGGGTCGCACAGCAGCGTAGCTGTGGTTTGTGTGTATTCATCATGTATTCATAACCATGATTTGTTTTACACTGCTGTGTCCCTGTCTTTCCTAGTCCCATTGTACAAGATGAATACAGGACAGCCTGCGGTATAAAATCGGTATACATTTAGGGCCCATTCACACTAAAGCCCCTGTTGCAGTGCAATAGTGCACCCATGTAACGTGCATCATGACGTGTTAACATGTGTTGTATTAAGGCAGCCCATTCATTCTAAATAGGCTGCCAACACATCACAAAAAAAGAAAACATGCATGGTCCTCTTAACAGTTTTAGACACCACAGGGCATGGTATACAGTGCATCCGGAAAGTACTCATATTGCTTCACTTTTCCACATTTTATGTTACAGCCTTATTCCACAATGGATTAAATTAATTATTTTCCTCAAAATTCTACAAACAATACCCCATAATGCAACGTGAAAAAGGTTTGAAATCTTTGCAAATTTATTAAAAATAAAAAAGGAAAAAATCCTATATACATAAGTATTCAGTCTTTGCCATGACACTCAGAATTGAGCTCAGGTGCATCCTGTTTCCGCTGATCATCCTTGAGATGTTTCTACAACTTGATTAGAGTCCACCTGTGGTAATTTCAGTTGATTGGACATGATTTGGAAAGGCACCTGTCTATATAAAGCCCCACAGTTAACAGTGCATGTCAGAGCACAAACCAAGCCATGAAGTCTAAGGAATTGTCTGTAGACCTCCGAAACAGGATTGTATTGAGGCACAGATCTGGGGAAGGGTACAGAAAAATGTCTGCAGCATTGAATGTCCCAATGAGCACAGTGGCCTCCATCATCCGTAAATGGAAGAAGTTTGGAACCACCAGGACTTTTCCTAGAGCGGGGCCTCCTGCCCAAACTGAGCGATCAGGGGAGAAGGACCTTAGTCAGGGAGGGTACCAAGAACCCAATGGTCACTCTGACAGAGCTCCAGCATTTCTTTGTGGAGTGAGGAGAACCTTCCAGAAGAACAACCATCTCTGCAGCACACCACCATTCAGGCTTGTATGGTAGAGTGGCCAGACGGAAGCCACTCCTCAGTAGAAGGCACATGACAGCCCGCCTGGAGTTTGCCAAAAGTACCTGGAGGACTCTGACCATGAGAAACAAAATTCTCTGGTCTGATGAAACTAAGATTGAACTCTGACCTGAATGGCAAGCATCATGTCTGGAGGAAACCTGGCACTGATCATCACATGGCCAATACCATCCCTTCAGTGAAGAATGGTGGTAGCAGCATCATGCTGTGGGGATGTTTTTCAGCGGCAGGAACTGGGAGACTAGTCGGGATCGAGGGAAAGACTAATTTAGCGATGTACAGAGAAATCCTTGATGAAAACCTGATCCAGAGCACTCTGGACCTCAGACTGGGGTTCATCTTCCAACAGGACAACGACCCTGAGGACAATGACCCTAAGCACACAGCCAAGGTAACAAAGAAGTGGTTATGGGATAACTCTGTGAATGTCCTTGAGTGGCCCAGACTTGAACCGATTGAACATCTCTGGAGAGATCTGAAAATGTCTGTGCACCGACGCTCCCCATCCAACCTGATGGAGCTTGAGAGGGGCTGCAAAGAAGAATGGGAGAAACTGCCCAAAAATAGGTGTGCCAAGCTTGTAGCATTATACTCCGAAAGATCTGAGTCTGTAATTGGTGCCAAAGGTGCTTCAACAAAGTATTGAGCAAAGGCTGTGATACTTATGTACATGGGATTTGTTCCGTTTTTTTGCAAAGATTTCAAACAAACCTCTTTCATGTTGTCATTATGGGGTATTGTTTGTAGAGTTTTGAGGACTATAATGAATTGAATCCATTTTGGAATAAAATGTGGAAAAGTTAAGCGCTGTGAATACTTTCAGGATGCGCTGTATGTGTTGTGGTACATGCAGTCTTTGGGCTCTACTGTACAATGTAGCCCACAGTACATAGAGCTGATAGGTTGCAGTGCATTATGGCTATGCGCATTAATGCAGCGCACAAGTGTGAGTAGCCCATTAGGGATTTTTTTAATGCACAACTGAATAAAAGAAGAGTCCTTATCTGCACAGGGTTCTGTTGTAACTCCATCCATATGACATTTGTTTGTATTGATAAATGTTTTCAATGAGTGCTTTATATTCACAGTGCTGTTAATTTTTGCTGTTTAAACTGATTTTGTATGCCATGGGTTTGTGTTCACATTGCATATACTCTTACAAACTCTTGACGCATTCGAACTTGTTAAATAAAGCCAAAAGTTAAAATAGTGTTTATTCATTCATTAGCATATCTCAGCACAGCGTCTAATTATTAGCACATTTGCCTTGCATCACTCAGGTCCCCAGTTCAAATCCCAGTTAGGACACTAACTGCATGGAGATTTCATATTCTCCCTGTGCCCGCATGGGTTTCCTCCCACACGTCATAGACGTGTTGGTAGGTTAATTGGCTCCTGTCTAACTTGCACCTTAGTATGTTTGCACAAATTGCCATTGCACATGTATTATCACATTCTGTATGCTGTTTGCGAGCCTAAGGGGAGTGTTTAGAAATGGACTTGCAACCTACCTCATAAAAGGGGGGGGGGGGGGGGATGCCCAGAAATTCTATGGAAAAAGCTCTTATACATATTAGACATGGTGCCCAGAGTGCTGGCCCATAGACTAACTGGGAGTCAGATAAAACTGATCAGTTATAGGTATTTACCTTTTTTTTTTCTATATTCCAATTTAATGCTGTTCCAGTAAAAATAAATATTATCTTTGTACCAGAAATTGGGATTGATATGTCAGATTTGATCTGATCTGTGGATGAACTTCTCAGAGGGTCAGGTCTTGTTGGAAGGTCTTGCTTAGTTTCTATAGTCTCACATTGATATTTTCTCTTGCAGAGGAAGTGGGTAAGCTGCAGAAGCATTTGACGCTTCTGCGTCAGGAATATGTGAAGATGCAGCAGAAACTGGCGGAGACAGAAAAGAAATGCACCCTTCTGGCTGCCCAGGCCAACAAGGAGGTCTCCAATGATTCGTTCATCAGCCGGCTCCTGGCAATTGTTGCTCAGCTCTTCCAGCAGGAACAGTACAGGTAGGATGAGGTCCTTTGGCATTGAAAGCTGTTTGTTGTTCCCTTTTCATAAGCTTAATCTTGCTTGCACATTCTTGTTACATTAACGCTTCTGAATTGTAAGGCAACTGTAAAACATATAAATATTAAAAACACTATATTAAATAGGTAAATATGTGGAAGGACCAGCCAGTTACAGAATGGGCTGTACTCAGGTAATGGATTCATCTAAAGCAGGGGTTCTCAAACTATGGCCCTCCAGTTGTTCAGGAACTACAATTCCCATCATGCCTAGTCATGTCTGTGAATGTCAGAGTTTTACAATGGCTCATGGGATGTGTAATTCCGCAACAGCTGGAGGGCCGTAGTTTGAAGATGCCTGATCTAAAGTGTGACAAAGATTGCTAGCTTACACCATAATGCACATGAAGGATGGAAACCTAAATCTACGTGTGTTATACACTCTGAGCAGATTAATACATGTCCCAGCTATGTCCTTCCCATTTGTGGCATGGCTGTCCTTGGTCCTGCTTATCCCAGCACCCTGTTCCCACAATTCTACAGAACTTTGGTAGTTGATAGTTGGTGCTACTATATATGAAGCATGCTGCGGAGTGGTGACAAAGTGTCTAACCAATTGATTGATTAATATTTACCAACATTATACAATCATTGGTTAGGCACATTGTCCATTGTCACCACTCCGCATCATGCTTCATATAAAGTCCCAACTCTCCTCTCCACTGACATAAACCCATTAGGGATGGAGGCATTTGAGTGATAGGTCTTGTGCCTCATACAAAGTCCCAACCTCCGCCCCTTCTGTCCTACTAGAGTGATTGCTGCAGTCTTCCAGGTTCTGTGCCATTTGCAAAATACCTTGTATTTTTTTAAATACAAGGCATTTTCTTATTGTACAGGATGGCAAGGTAGTGACCCCACAATCTCCACTTCATCCAATCAGAGAACACCTTGTATTCATTCAAAAAGTGCACAGTGTTCTGTGGTCCAGTTTCCACAGTGGTCCCACAGGTATAGAATATGTATATTTACATTGGTCCAAGCTGCACCAATATATCTATGCAGTAAAAACCTTTTAAAACCATCTTTCAAGTACATTTTATTGGGCTTTTAATCACATTACAGCAGGGCAGGTTGGGGGAATTTTTTGTGTTTGGGCACAAGTTAAGTTTTTTACAAGTTTACCTAACTTTTTTTTTTTTCCATCGTTTTCTAGTGACAGGTTCTCTTTAATGAGACATGCAGGAACCCTGCATGTCTCCCCTGTGCTCCTCTAAAAGTAATGCAATACAGATCTCACTGCATTACATTCTTTCCCATACTGACTGGGCAAACTGTTAATGGGGACCCAGGAGTGATGTCACACATGTCGCTTCTGGGTCAGGAACTAGATGGGGAAGAGAGCCGACATGTGTGTGCTCTTCTCCCTCCCCTCTACCCTGCGGCGCCTGCTATGCTGGCAGAGCCTGGGATACATAGTGGGGGGGTGGACGACATTTGACAAGCTCCTGCCGCGCTAAATGTAGAATAAAAACGACATGCCCGGCACCCAGAACTGCATGCCCCGGGCCTTGGGCAACACAAATTGTGCATCCCTGCAACAGCGAATGGACTGACATAAGCCCAGGCATCGGGATGCAATTTCTAGTCACCTTGGCGACTTGACACATTTGATTTGTCAAGCCCTGCATTACAGTAGGTGTGGAAGCCTCTGTTTACCTCTGGCTAAATAGAGTTGGGTTTTTACCCCCAGCACAAACAAGTACACTGTCATTGACCACTAATATCTGACTGTGTCCTTTGCTACAATGAATGTGAATGCGAACTCTGACAACCCTTATAGATGAATCAAATCCTCTTCATGTTCAGGAAGCTGTGTCTGATCCAGGTGTAGACTGACACAATTAATTTTTTTTTCTTATCCAGTGTGTTTATTGCTTATAGCCTAACATAATATGGGAAATGCGACATACATGAAATGAAGGATCCCATATGTGTGTATATAATATGTATAATATATATGTGTATATATACACAATTATCTTACCGCAGTGGCTTGCAAAGAAGGAAAGGAGTCGCTGGGTAAAAGGTCTGAGTTGTAATATCCTAGAGGGAACCTATGTCTTTCCAGAGGGTAGAGCCCCGGTTTACATAGGTGCGATGTGGGAACACTGCGAATCCACTTCATCGCACCCGACTTGCACGGCAGTTCACACTGCCATATGCAGAAGGTAGGTGTCAAAACATTGTTAACGACACCCCCTTTTCAGCTCGCATATTGCAGCATGAACTGCAAACTCGCACAGGAATCGGATACCATGGGTATGAACACCCATGCGATGCGATTCTGGTCCGGACCAAAAAAAAAGGGTCCTGTGTGAGTTTGGTCCGAATGCGATGCGATATCAGCCATACAATCTGTAAAATTGCATCGCACGGACATTGCATGTAATTTGCACTGCAGTGGGGTGTGAATCATATGCCATCTCGCAGAGTGCACTAATGTGAACCAGGGCTAAATACCTGTGTTATTGCAGCAGATAGCAGTATTTTTATTCACAGCAGGTTGGCCGCTTTAACAAGTGGTGCCTGCGGCGGATTCGCCACGAGGTAAATTTTATGGGCGGTGGGAGAGGTGCCCTTCCGGCCGTGTCCTGCCACTTACCGGATCCCTTGGAAGCAACGGAGACAATCCGGTCCTGTGGCCTGATGGGCAGGAAGTTGAGTGAGTGCAGGATGGCCCCCAGTCGACTCTATGCCCTTGGAGGACCGGAGCGACGTCCAACACAATTTCAGCCCTCCGGCCTTAAAGGTACAATATATATTTTTTATTTTAATGCTTTTATTTTTAGTGTAAATGTGAGATCTGAGATCTTTTTTACCCCAGGTCTCCCATTAAAGAGGCCCTGTCCTGCTTATTTCTATGACAAAGGATGTTTACATTCCTTGTAATAGGAATAAAAGTGATCCAAAACATTTTTTTTTTTAAAAGGACAGCGTAAAAATAAAAAGTAAAAAAAAAAATTTCCCAATCGTTCATTGACGGACGCAGCCTCTATTCTTGACATGTGGGGTTTATACACCTTTCACTAGGAGTGGACTAGGCAGAACGTAGTTCAGCTCAAAGCAGACACAGCCCCTCCCAGGGGGCAGTCCTCACAGGCATAACCCCTTCTGCTCTGCTCAGCAACTCCATTTTTTCTGCCTAGTGCAAGGAGTAGGACCTGGCTCCCTGTTGGGATCTGCGGTTCCCCGTTCTTTTTTTTTCTTTTTTCTCAAGATTTCTGAGGAAGAATGCAATCAAGTAGCTAGCTGGGTGACAGGCTGGATATCCTAGATCCAGGGAGTCTCCCCAGCGCAGCCGACGGATGCGAGCCGACCCTTAAACGTCCCGCCAGCACACCTAGGACCGGGCCCCCGGGTTCTGCGTCACGGGTGATGCGTGGCCAGCAGCTCCCCCCGATCCGGCGGCGTGGCAGGTATGCTTCGGGTGGCTACCAGCTGCACTTGTCCAGAGTGGTGAGTACGCTTCTCCTCCCCCCTGTGGGAGGGCGGTGGGTAGTGTCCCACTTCCACGGGTATAGGTAGCTGATCCTGCCTGCCCCCTAGTATTGGCCCCCCCCCGGGCTGTAGCATCTCCCTGCCTGGCTGCGTTCCCCTGGATGGGCTGAGGGCGATCGGCATGTTGTTCACGGCCGCCATTTTCCTGTAGCCGGCCGCAGGTTGTGTACGGCCGCCATTTTCCTGTAGCGGGCTGCGTTCCCCTGGATGGGCTGAGGGCGATCGGCATGTTGTTCACGGCTGCCATTTTCCTGTAGCCGGCCGCAGGTTGTGTACGGCCGCCATTTTCCTGTAGCCGGCCGCGTGTTGTGCATGGCCGCCATTTTCCTGTAGCCGACCGCGTGTTGTGCACGGCCGCCATTTTCCTGTAGCCGACCGCGTGTTGTGCAAGGCCGCCATTTTCCTGTAGCCGGCTGCGTGTGTGTATCGCGGCTGCCATTTTGCGGTAGCCGGCCATTGTGTTTGGCCTCTAGTGCATACGGCGCCCATTTTTGTGCGGTCCGCCGTATCCTGGCCTTAGATTCGCTGGCTGGAGTGGGCGGTCCTGTTTTTCTCTTGGCGCCGGAGCAGGCCGGAAGAGCCTTTCCTACACGTGGGGGATGCAGAGCAGTGGCAGTGGTGGTTACAGGCAGCTACAGCAGCGCTAGCAGCAGCACCCAGGTTGGTGCGGTGAGTCCTCCTGGGAGCCTCTGGGGCCCTAGTGCAACAGCTTGAGGGGCAGTGTGCGATGGTGGCACAGGCGCTTACATAATGGGCGGCCATCGTGCACCGGGCTTTGGAAGATCTCCAGGCCCCTCCGGAACCTGTGCAGATGGCGGACCAGCTGATTCAGGGCCTTAAGTACCTCTGTGATGTGGCCCTTGACATGGCTCCCATGCTGTCAAAACTGTCCATGTTTGCAATCGTCATTAGACGTCTGCTGTGGCTTAGATGTTGGCCAGGAGACCAGGCGTCAAAGAAGGGCCTGACGGACCTGCCGTTTGAAGGTGGTCCTCTCTTTGGGGCTTCCCTGGATGAGATCATAAAGGATTATACTGGGGGGGAAGTGTACATTCCTCCTGGAGCCTAGAAGGGGCAAGGAGCCCCGGTGCAGGACGGGCCCTTCCTTCCCTACTCAAGAGGTTTTTCCGTGCACCACGTGCATCGAACAAGGTCTCTCAGCCCACCAAGGCCCCCGTGGGGGATCAGAAGCGTCCCTGGCAGCGTAAGGCCGAGAAGGCGGAGAAGTCCCCCTCCGCATGATGGGTCGCCCGTGGTTCGGGTGGGGGGACGGCTCTTGCGGTTCGCGGAACGGTGGACCTCTCGGATCTCTGGGTGCGCAAGGTGGTTTTGTCCGGGTACAAGATAGAGTTCTGTACCCAGCCCCCGGACAGGTTCTTCGCCTCCAATCTGAGGCTTCCCCCAGGGCAACGGCAGGCCCTGTTTGGGGCCATGCAAGGCCTGCTCCGTCAGGGAGCGATTGTTCCGGTCCCTTTGGCGGAACGTTTCCGCGGTTTTTATTCAAATCTTTTTGTGGTACCGAAAAGTGATGGAGTCAGGCCTGTCTTGGACCTGAAGGCTCTCAACTTCTTTGTGAGGGCACGGAAATTCAGAATGGAATCTGTCCGCTCCGTGGTGGTGGCACTTTGTCGGGGAGACTTCTTGGACATCAAGGACGCGTATCTGCACTTGCCCATATGTGTGCGTCACCAGCGCTTTCTGCGCTTTGCGGTAGGGGATCTCCACTACCAGTTTGTGGCCCTTCCGTTCGGCCTGGCCTCCCAGAGGTGCTCCTCTCTCAGATTTTGCATGAGGGTGTTAGGGCTGATGGTCTCCACCAGTCGGTGCCCTATGCCCAGAGTCACACCCGGTCCCTCCAGCGGGCAATCCTTCTGAGGTGGGACAAGTCTCCACTATCCCTGGATCAGTTTGGATCACCGGACTCGAGGTTCCCTCCCCTGGTGGCTGCAGGCCCCGGCCTTTAGGCTGGGGAAGTCGTTTCTTCCTGTGGACTGAACGGTGGTCACGATGGATGCCAGTCTATCCGGCTGGGGGGAGGTCCTGGGGCGGTTGTCGACCCAGACCCGCTGGTCTCCGAAAAAGTCCCGTCTCCTGATCAATGTGCTGGAACTTCGAGCAATCGGGCTTTGCCTCTCCCACTGGTCGGGGAGGTTGCACGGGCGTCCTGTTCAGGTCCAGTTAGACAACGCCACGGCTGTGGCTTACGTGAACCATCAGGGCGGAACGAGAAGCGCGGCAGCGGCGTCAGAAGTAGCCCACGTTCTGCGATGGGCAGAGCTTCACGTGCCGGCAATCTCCGCCATTCACATCCCGGGCGTCGAGAACTGGCAAGCGGACTACCTCAGTTGCCAGAGGCTGGATCAGAGAGAGTGGTCCCTGCACCCGCAGGTGTTCTGCCAGATTTGCCAAAGGTGGGGTACACCAGACGTGGACCTCCTGGTGTCCTGGCTCAAACGGAAGGTGCAGGTCTTCGTGAGCAGAACAAGGGATCCGCTGGCAGACGCGGCGGATGCCCTCGTGGCTCTGTGGTCTCGGTACCGACTGCTTTATGCCTTCCCTCCACTTCCGCTACTCCCGTGCCTGCTGCGCAGGATAGAGGTGGAAGGGATTCCAAGCATTCTGTAAGCGCCAGATTGGCCTCGGCGTCCTTGGTACACAGACGTGGTGCGGTTGGTGGTCGATGTTCCCTGGCGGCTCCCGCCTCGCGAGGACCTACTTTCACAGGGACCCATCTTGCACCCTGCTTTACTCTCGCTGGCTTTAACGGCCTGGCTATTGAGTCCCAGGTGTTAAAAGATAGGCGACTCTCTCATTCCCACTATGCTCAAGGCGCTTAAGGCCACTTCTCGTAAGATCTATCACCGCACCTGGAAGGCATACATTGCCTGGTGCGAGGAGGGTGGATGGAACCCCGTTCTTTCTCGGTGGCTCGGGTGCTGGCCTTCCTTCAGCAAGGCCTTGATCACAAGTTGGCATTGAGCACGCTTAAGGGGCAGATTTCTGCCCTGGCGGTTCTTTTTCAGTGGCCCGTGGCGACGCATTCCTTGATTCATACCTTTGTCCAGGGGATTCGATATGTCGTGCCCCAGGTACGGGCGCCTTGGGACCTTAATCTGGTCCTTTCAGTGCTTCAGAAGCCGTCTTTCGAAAATATCAAGGAAATTTCCCTGCAACTGCTCTCGCAGAAAGTGGCCTTTCTGGTGGCGATGACATCCGCTAGGTGGATGTCTGAACTGGCGGCTCTGTCCTGTAGGTCCCCTTGCTTGGTTCTACATAGGGACAAGGCGGTTTTGCGCCCCTCTCCTTCCTTCCTTACCATAAGTGGTCTCTTCCTTTCACATCAATGAGGACATTGTCCTCCCTTCGCTTTCTCCGCGCCCGTCTCATCCTAAGGAAGTTGCTTTGTACTCCCTGGATGTGGTTTGGGCTTTGCGGGTGTATTTGGCAGCCGCGGCCTCGTTTCGGAGGTCCGATGCGCTTTTTGTCGCGGTGGATGGCCTGCGCAAGGGGATGGCGGCCTCGTCGGCCACCATTTCCCGTTGGATATGACAGATGGTGACCCGTGCGTATGCTGTTAGGGGCCAGGAGCCCCCCTTTCCGGTCACAGCTCACTCTACCAGGGTGATTAGTACTTCCTGGGCTTTCCGACACCAGGCGTCGGTTTCTCAGGTGTGCAAGGCGGCCACTTGGACCTCAGTGCACACTTTTTCCAAGTTTTACAGAGTTGATGTTGCAGCTTCTTCAGGTGCTGCTTTTGGGCGCAAAGTTTTGCAGGCGGTGGTGTGAGGCTTGTCTGTCACCTCCCAGAGAACTCTTTTGTTGGTTACTGTTGTTGTTGCCTGCCCCTTGTTGTGACACTGCTTTGGGACATCCCCACATGTCAACAATAGAGGCTGTGTCCGTCAATGAACGATTGAGAAAATAGGATTTTTTGACTTACCGTAAAATCCTTTTCTCTGAGTTCATTGATGGACGCAGCACCCACCCCTCTTTTGTTGAGTTTGTACTGCTTGTTATGAACTGAGTTGCTGAGCAGGACAGGAGGGGTTATGCCAAGTGAGGACTGCCCCCTGGGAGGGGCGCTGTGTGCTTTGAGCTGAACTACGTTCTGCCTAGTCCACTCCTAGTGAAAGGTGCATAAACCCCACATGTCAAGAATAAGAGGCTGCGTCCGTCAATGAACTCAGAGAAAAGGATTTTTACGGTAAGGCAAAAAATCCTATTTTACAGCGCCCTGTCCCTCCGAGCTTGCGTGCAGAAGCAAGCGCATACGCAAGTCGCACCCACATATGTAAACGGTGTTCAAACCACACATGTGAGGTATCGCTCTGATAGGGTGAGAGCAATAATTCTAGCGCTAGACCACCTCTGTAACTCAAAACTGGTAACCTATATACATTTTTAATCTTCGCCTATGGAGATTTTTACGTACCAAAGTTTGTCGCCATTCCACGAGCGGGCACACTTTTGAAGCATGACATGTTGGGTATCACTTTACTCGGTGTAACATTTGTCTTTCACAATATAGAAAAAATTTGGGCTAACTTTACTGTTTTGTAATTTTTAAATTTAAAAAGTGCATTTGTAAGACCGCTGCGCAAATATGGTGTGACAAAGTATTGCAACGATCTCCATTTTATTCTCTAGGGTGTCTGGAAAAAAAATATATAATGTTTGGGGGTTCTAATTTTCTAGCAAAATAAAAAATTGATTTTAGCTTGTAAATAACAAGTATCAAAAATAGGCCTGGTCCTTTCCAAATGGCTTTAGGTATCTATAGCGTGGTAAAAGGTTTGTACTTGTATGGCTTACTCTATTCTTGATGATGTAATACATTATCCTAATTTTTGGGCAACATAGGATGCTCCCACCTTGACTAGTTCTGTGACTCACAAGATATAAATTTGCCCTGGAAAATAACAGAATGCTACCAGGAAAAGCTGGTTAACAACAACACTGGCTTAAATATGAGGCACATAATTTTTTTGCTATGGTCTTGTCATATTTTCAGTTCACTAAACTAGTCCAAAGAATTCTAAGAATGTGTTTATGCCATATACAGTCATGTGAATATGTAAGTATGTCCCCCATGTAAACTGTATGACAGGCAAACGCTGGATCTCTATTTGGACAGATAAAGGCAAATATATTCAGTCACTTAAAGTATCAAACCTTGTCATGTGATAAAAGTATCATCATTTACATTAGTGCTGCCCTCTGAAGAGCAACCCTTGGTGGATTGCTTTTCACCACCTTTTTTTAACCCCTAAAAGCCTGCTCCATTGAATGCATTGCATGTGGTTGTGGCATGCCTCCATTAACTTGAATAGGTCTAATTTGGCACGAGGTACTGCCCGCCGAACAGGATGGGGGGGGGCGGGGGGGTAGGGGGCTATAATTCTTGCCAAAGCAAGTCTACAACTCCATCTGACTGCCTTTATGGCTTAATGGGGGCAGTAGGAGGTCAGTAAAATTGAATCTTCAATGCTATTTTTTAATTTGCCTCAACTGCAAGTGTAAACTTAGCCTAAGTACACCCTTACATTTACCACGTCTTTAAATCCTTGAAATAAGCGGAACTACACTGCGTCTAAGTACCACAAACCAAAAACACTATTTAATCCATTTTTAATATTGTAAGTAAACTCCCCCATCCATCCACTTCTCCATGATTTATTTTGCTGAGAAATCGCTTTGAAAAACACCCCCTAGTATTTCTGGCCGTGGCCATCTTGCTGAAAAATCACTTTGATAAACGCCCCCTAGTATTTCTGGCCGTGGCCATCTTGCTGAAAAATCACTTTGATAAACATCCCCTAGTATTTCTGGCCATTGCCATCTTGCTGAAAAATCACTTTGATAATCACCCCCTAGTATTTCTGGCCGTGGCCATCTTGCTGAAAAATCACTTTGATAAACGCCCCCTAGTAAACAGTTTATGACTGGGATGTGAAGAGTCCTTGATAATGTTGTGAGCTCTGCACAAACATCTGCTGTGGTGAAGGTGTTCAGTGCCAGGTAGTTGGGTGCCAATGATGCGTTGGGCAGTTTTTACCACCCTGTGCAGGGCTTTACGTTCACACACAGTGGAGCCTCTGAACGATACAGTGATGGAGTTGGTTAGGATGCTCTCAATGATGCAGCGGTAGAAACTCACTAAAATCTCTGAGATTTCTTGAGACTTCTCAAGAAGTACAGGTGCTGTTGTGCTTTTTTTAACCAGGGCTGAAGTGTTCTGCTGCCATGACAGATCCTCAGAGATGTGAACTCCCAGGAACTTAAATCTGGAGACTCGCTCCACCTCAGTTCCATTGATGTTAACTGGTAGATGTCTCCTGCTGTTGGATTTCCAAAAGTCCACAATGAGCTCTTTGGTCTTTGTGGCATTGAGGGTCAGGTTGTTGTTGGCACACCATGCTGTCAGATTACAGATATCTTCCCTGTAGGCTGATTCATCGTTATTGTCGATCTGGCCGACCACGGTGGTATTATCTGCATACTTGATGAAGATGTTAGAGTTATACAGAGGAGCGCAGTCGTGGGTGAACAGGGAGTAGAGTAGTGGGCTCAGAACACAGCCCTGCGGGATGCCAGTGTTCAGAATGAGGGTTGAGGATACCTGGTTGCCCAACCTGACAGATTGAGGTCTAATGTAGAACAATCTTTGTTTTCAGGTCATTTGAGAGTTGTTTTGAGGCCCCCATGTTGCCACTCTTCAGAGGAGAGACAAAGAGAACAACTTGCAATTGGCCACCTTAAATACCCTTTCTCATGATTGAATGGACCTGTCTATGAAGTTCAAGGCTTAATGAGCTCACCAAACCAATTGTGTGTTCCAATTAATCAGTGCAAAGTAGTTACAGGTATTCAAATCAACAAAATGACAAGGGTGCCCAAATTTATGCGCCTGTCTAATTTTGTTTTGATGCATATTGCACATTTTCTATTAAACCTCATTTCACTACTGAAATATTACGGTGTCCTTCAGTTATTTGATAGATCAAAATGAAATTGCTGATCCAAACACACCCAAATATTTATAAATGACAATCATGGAAATTGTCAGGGGTTCCTAAACTTTTGCATACAACTGTAAATCCAGCCCGTGTGTTTATATTGCCTTTATCTTTAGGATCTGTTAGAATGGCGATGTAATGTTTGTCTGTTCAGATATGTGAACATATTCTACAGGTTCCATCTGGTGTACTTACTTTTTCCCTAGGCTGTAGTATGATGTGACTCAGAAAACATTCCTGTGTAATCTGTAGTGTCACAATAAATATGAAACTCATTATAGCTGCACCCACCTCTTGTGCAAGAACCGCAGCTCTCTCATTTCAATCATATGCATCAAAGGGAAATGTACATTTACCTGACAGGCATACAGCTAAATACATAGATAAAATACCAGTAGGGGTTCTGTTTTACCCACCGAACGTTTTTGTAATTTGTCCAGCTACATCTAAGATTTACACAGCTTTGCAAGACAGCATAGCCAGTTTGGTGACCTCACTTTTCTCTACAGTTGTTAAAGTGGTTGTAAAGGCTCAAAGCATTTTACCTTCATGTGCAGCAGCACCCCCCTAATTCTTACCTCGCTCCAGCAATGTGCACGGGAGTTTCGGCTGTCCTGGGTCTAAAATGTCAGTTTTGCATGCCGCGTTCACGTCTAAGAGTGTTTTTGGAAAAAAACTTTATATTTTTTTAAAAGATGCAAAGGCCTGCAAATGAAAAGCTCCTAGATGCGAGTTACCGCGTTTACAAGCTGTTACAGGCATTTGGTTTTTCAAATGCCTCTGAACTTCCGTCTGAACGTATTTTTTTTGCTTTCCAAAATAAGCCTCTAAACTCAACTGCCTGGAAAGGACCTTAAATTACCCTATATAAATGTACTGATAAGATAACAGAGGAAAGTTCAGGGGCAGCTGAAAAAAACGCCCTAATGCCTCTAAACGCCGTTTACCAGCAGCAGTGTACATGCATTGCAATGGAACCGTTCTAATAGGAGCGACGCAAGTTGATCCGACTTAGAAAAATGTTCCTGTACCACTTTAGGGGTGACTTGCATTAACTTCTATTACAGAAGTCGCTTGCAAGTTGCGCTAAAGTCGCCCTGTGCAGGGCGACTCAGAGTCGCCCCTGAAGTCGGATCGCCCCTGTGTGAACTGGCTCTTAGATTTCATGAGATGAAGGGAAAAAAAAGAGAAATTCGCCCAAAACATCGGCATCATATTGGCCATTGGTCTCCCTGATTTCTAAATATCGGCATCGGCCAGAGAAAAACCCATATCAGTCGACCTCTACTTTAAAGTTTTTACATTGTTTAGCAGCTACAAAAAGTGTAGTTGCTGACTTTTAATAGCCACTCACCTGTCCCACACTCCAGCGATGCGGTCGCCTGAAGCCTAACTCCTCTCCCACGCCTCTCCGTGGCGCCGGCATTGCGAGTGTGGGCACCCAGCTGTGACAGCTTGCGGCTTCACTGTCGGGTATGCACTGAGCATGTGCGAGTCACGCTGCGCTCTCTCAATGGCCAGGCACCTGTTATGTGTCCCAGAAGATTGCTGAGATGGAGGGGTAGAGGAGGAGTCGCCTAGGTGGCGAGGCTGTGAGAGCAGGAAGTGGGAGGGGGTGCCTGTCAAAACTAGGTACCCACTCCCCCCCCCTAAAAAAAAAAAAATTACATGCCAAATGTAAGGAGCGCTTAAACCAGTAATTCCACTTTTGGATGGATCTCCCCTTTAAGCAATTCAGCATGGTCACCTCCCTGACCCCAGGCTGCAGTAGATGAAAATACCAGAGGCTAATGCAAAATAACATTTAGGTAATTATGCTAGCCGTATTAAAAAAATCATTCATGCTTTTTATTGAATACTTGCATGCATTATCTGGATATAGCTTTGCACACATAGCTGGTGTAAATCATTGATAATTGCCTGCCCCGGCCTACTACAGCCTGCAGTGTCTGATAGCAGTATACAACATTCGGTTACACATAAAATGCATGGCCAGACGTCAGTCCTTTGAGGGTACAGATACTTTAATATAGGTTTATCAATGTTCTTAGTAGCTCTTTAAGAACCTCATTTATATTTTTTCTGAATATTGTAAAGTAACTTTGCTGCTACAACAGAGAGGTCCTGCTTGAAGTAAGTATGAAAGAACATATCTGTATAGGGTTTTTGTTTTTCCTTCAGATTCAGAATACTTTATTACTCCCAAAGGGAAATGACTAAGATAGAATTACAGTCAACAAGACAACTGAAAAATCACAATAACAAGGCACAATAACAACAATTAATACTACATAAAACCAAATTAATACTGTACTGTAATCCACTGTATTAAATTACTACATAGAATAAAGAACACAGATTGAAAAAGTAACAACGTCAAACTACCAACATAAAAATTGCATCACTTTCTCTAACATTACTCAACTGAAGTAAAACTGCACACAAAAATGAGCCGCAAAAGATACAGATGCTAAAATATACACTTGTGCCTCATTTATACTTCTGGCAAGTGGACAATAAAAATAGGCAGTTAAATTGCATTTTTACCGCCCCTGAATGCCCTCCACAATATATCATGGCGGCTGACCAGGAGTGTTACACAGGTCACATTTTTATATATATATATATATAATACATCATAATTAACAACAATAACACGGAACAATAACACTAAAAAGT
>BLSH010393145.1:474947-494357 GCA_018402905.1 Glandirana rugosa
GGGGTTTTTTTTGGGACGTTTCGTTTCCGTATTACTCGATCATAAATCACGTATGATCGAGTAACACTTTATGAATGGAACCTTGTTTCGAGCTAGTATGCACTAAATACTAGCTCATTATGCCTTTGCTTTGCAGGGTTTTTTTTGGGGGGGGGCGGACTTACAACCACTTTGACAACCTTTGATAACTACATTTATTCATTTATTCCTCCCCCAGTACCTCCTTGGTGGTCAGCATGCCCCAGCTCCTCTTGTGCAGGAGAGGTGCCCCACCGGAGGGTGAGAGAAGCCGGTAAGACTGGATAGGACAGCCGGGGAGTATTGGCTTTGGGAATGTAAGGAGAGGAGAAGGGGTGGCCAAATCAACTCCTCCACAGGAGCTGGGTGCATTTTTGGTGGGTTTCCCATTGACTTAACTGGAGCCATCTGAGAACGCTGACAATAATCGCATGTAAAAATCTGACATGCTGCTACTATCCAAGTCAATCGATTGGTCGACTTTGGTACAATCAGCCTGCCCATAGATGGTTCGAATCTCAGCCAGTCCCTGCTGAACCAGACCAGATTCGAACCATCTATGGCGGGCTTAAGTGTATCTAATGCCTAACTAGAATGAAAAAAAAAATGCGTAGATGGTGCTGTTATGAAGGATTACAGACTGTACATAGTTTGAAGGATAACAAATCAACAAGCATTTGTGTCATCATTGTCATTTTCCAGCTAGTTCACCACTAATAATCTTGACAATCCTGGGAATATGTCTAATTGCTGATTTTGTTTTTTTGATCTGATTGTTTAGGATGACCTAAGAAAAGAGGATTTCAGCTCAATGAGTGCTCAGCTGTTGTACAAAATGATTAAATCAAAGACACAATTCCCTTTACACAAAGCAATTAAGCTGGAAAGAGAAGATGTGGTTTTTCTGTATCTCATAGAGATGGATTCCGAGGTATGAGGAAATATTGACATTGCAACTTACAGCAAAAACAATAGCTTGTGTCTAAAAGTGCTTAGTCCTCAAACTGCAGGATTGTTGCGCAAAGACATTACGCACCATGTCTGTTTTAACACAAAAGAGAAAGTAGGAAGCTGAAATGTAAAGCTAAAACCAGACAAACCGCTATATACAGAGATTAAGTACAATTACGAGAACTGTTTAACATGCTAAAAGGATTGAAGTTTCTTTCCATCCAGTCCTAAGATCTAAACGGCTTTGCTACACTGCACGGCCTTGACTGGCAGGGGAGGAGATCTCGTTTTCTTTTGCTGCAGTTTCACTTTCACTTACAGGTCTTCTCCCCACTCACTCTGTGTGATTGTACAATTAGAAAAAAAATGGCACAGTTATGAGCTATTCTCTCCATCACTCTGCCCGTTCCTTCAATCAGCCTGCTCCTTGTATTTTTGCTTTAGAAGTACATTTAAAACTCTTAAAGGATTATAGAGCTGCAGTGTTGTGGGTTTGTATCTGCCTGAAAATAAGCTTTATCTTTTGTTCAAGTCCATGTTTAAAGGGATTCTGTAATAATTTGTTTTTTTGTTTGTTTAAAGCGTGTGTGTATACAGAGTCATAGTAAATCTGGGAGAGGGGGAATGGGGATGAATTACTCAAATGAATCATTCGGATTTTTGCATTATCTGAATTTAAAATGTATGACCAAGCAAAATAAAAAGCAATATATTTCTGCAATACATATACATTTCCCTATGTGTGTTCTGAAAGTACAGAAAATTATGTGATGATCTGCTAGTAATGCACTCCACTCTGAATTCCTGTTGTGGGCTGAGAAAACACAGCATTGACTAATTGGTGTCAGCCCTGCCCATTTGATTTTGTTAAATTACTCAAAAAGAGGCTTTGTGCCTTTATGTACTGTGACAATTTACTCTTGTCTGTATGCAAAAAAATTTATAATTAAGAAACAGAGACCAAAAGAACATTTTTCTTTATGGTTTACATAAACAGTTAAGTGAATAAAATTGATTGCCTGGTTAAAATGGCATCTGAAAGTCAGTGGGATATATAAGGAAGCAAGTAAACGTGTTGTTCCTGAAGTTGGTCTGTTAAAAGCAGAAAAAAATGGGCAGAGCAGTTTGTTGTATATGGGGCTGTGTAGCCAGGGTGTCCATGCTGACCCGTGTTCACAGCTAAGAGAACCTACAATGGGCATGTAGGTATCAGAACTGGGCCACAGAGCACTGTAAGAAGGTGGCTTGGTTTGATGAATCACATTTTCTTTTACGTTATGTGGATAACCGGGTGCGTGTGCATTGCTTACCTGGGGAATAGATTGCACCAGGATGCCAGCGGAGATAATGTGATGGCTTGGGCAATGTTTTTCTGGAAACCCTTGGGATCTGCCATTCATGTGTATGTTACTTGACATGTACCACCTACTTAAACATTGCTGCTGACCAAGTACATCCCTTCAGGGAAACAGTATTCCCTGAGGGCAGTGGCCTCTTTAACCGGTTCAGCCCCAGCGCCGTAAATAGGCGGCAGCTGGCTTTGAGCGGCTGTAATGGGACATAGCCTGAAGCTGCAGGCTATATCCCGGTATCGTTTATTAGAGCGGACGGTCGGCTATCCAGTGATAACGGAGCCACTCGGTCATTATCCCAGGGCACGGGAGGGGACATCCCCCGCCGCCTTCCGCCACTCTTCTCCGGCCTCCCGTCCCACCGGGAGACCAGAGCGACGATCCGGCGCCTCCGATGGCTAGGAGGAGACTTGACAGAAGCCGGAATCGGCTCAGATTGGGTCTCCTTCGGCAAATTCCGGAAGCAACGTCACAACGTCACTTCCGGTTTACTCGGCGGCTAACGGCGCTAATTTTTTAAAAATGACAATGTTCAGAATCGCCATTTTTGGCGACCTGAATACTGTGAAGTCTAAAAAGTGTACCTGTCACCACATATTACTATCACAAGGGATGTTTACATTCCATGTGATAGCAATAAAAGTGATCAGATTTTTTTTTTTTTTAAAAAGGAACAGTGTTAATAAACAAACAAAATTAAAAAAAATAAAAATTGAAAGCGCCACCGTCCCCGCGAGCTCGCGCAGCAAAGAAAATGCATACATAAGTCGCGCCCGCATATGAAAACGGTATTCATACCACACATGTGTGGTATTGCCGCGATCGCCAGAGTGTGAGCAATAATTATAGCAAAAGACCTCCTCTGCACCTCTAACCTGGTAACCGATAAAAATTTTTTAAAGTGTCGCCTATATAAAAATATATAATGTTTGGGGGTGCTAAGTAATTTTCTAGCAAAAAAAACTGTTTTTAGATTGTAACCAACAAATGTAAAAAAGGGGCCCAGTTGGTAAGTGGTTAAGTAGGTTAATGTGCCCTGTCACACTGCAAAATGGTTTAAGAATAGTTTGAGGGACATGACATAACTGGTTTGAGAATGACTTTGCCTCCAAATTTCTCCAGATCTCAGTTTAAGCATCTGTGGGATGGGCTGCAAAAACAACTCCAATACATAAAGGCCACACCTCGCAACTTAGTGTTTAACCACTTCAGCCCCGGAAGGATTTCACCCTTTAGGACCAGAGCTTTTTTTGCGATTCTGCACTGCGCCGCTTTAACTGGCAATTGCGCGGTCGTGCAACGTTGTACCCAAACAAAATTTGCGTCCTTTTTTCTCCACAAAAATAACTTTCTTTCGGTGGTATTTGATCACCTCTGCGTCATTTCTGATCGCAGCTATAAACAAAAAAAGAGCGACAATTTTGCAAAAAAAAAAAAAAACAATTTTCTCCTATCGTTCACTGACAGACGCAGCTCATGAAGATGTGTGGGTTTATGCTTGACCCACTAGGAGTTAACTAGGCAGGGAAAAGGAACAGCTGGCCCCTCCCATGGGGGCCGTCCTCTCTTCCTACATAAACCCCCCTCATAGCATAGCTTTTCAGTTCTTATGCCTAGTTTGCAAGGAGTTGACCTGGCTTCCCTTTAGGGGAATTTGTGGTCCTGTTTGTGACCATTTTTTATTTGAAGTTTTCTTTTATTTGACTTCAATCAAGACATTGATCTGCTATCAAGAAACCGGTCGGGGCATAGAGGGTCCTTGGGCCCTGTACTTTCCCCGACCTGGCCAACCGATGCGAGCCAGTCCCGACGTATGGGGACCCGCCGCATCGTGCACGTTCCGTGCGGGCGGCCTGAGGTGACCCCCCCCTTGCGCCCAGCCCCGGATGCGATTCGGCAAGGGCGAGTTTCTGGCCTGCAGCATACCGCCCAAGAGGGGGCGGAAGGTCTGCGACTGGGTGGCTCCCCACGGCGCTCTTCGGAGTTGTGAGTGAGAGTTCCTGCCTTTCCCCCCATTTTAGGGGCGCAAAGGGGGACCGACGGCCGCAATAAAAAAAAAAAAAAAAATTTTCTTGCTGGGTAGCCGCTGGTGGGACGCGTGGAGCTCCCGTTCACCCCCCCCCCCCCCCCGCACCGCACCGATCGTCTAGGCCGTTCGTTTTTCATCGCCATGCGGCGATCGGCTGTCACTTCGCGGCAGACCGCCGCCATTTTGCCATAGCCTTGGACATTTTGGGCCTATGGGGCTTTCCCTCTAGTGCTCAGAGTGGCCATTTGTGGTACTGCGCGTTCCCTGAAGGTGTCTTTTGGCCTCTAGTGTTTAACGGCGGTCATTTTGACTGCATACCTCTGCAATACACGTGTCTGCAGCGTTTTTTCCTTCTCTGTGGAACGGTGATCTGGCGGTGCGGCTCTTCTGACGATACATCCAGAAGTTACAGGCAGCAGAACAGCAAGTATAGCTGGGCTCCCTGTGGGTGCTGGTGGCAGTGGGTGCAGTCCTCCTGGTGCACTGTGGGCGGTGGTGTGCGGCAGTGTGGGGTGCCTCATTCTCCTTAGTCCCCTGTGTGTCACTAAGAGTTTTTCTGGGGGAAGACGATGGCAGATTACACTGCTGACCCTCCTGAGGAGGCATCAGCGGCGACGCAATCTGCGCAAGGGGCTTTTTTGGACCAGCTGCGGGCGGTCTTTAGCAAATTTCTCCCCCGGTGCGGAGGTCGCCCAACAGGCCCCCAAGAAGCGTCCCCCTCCTCCCCTTTATTCATCAGGGGAGGATTCTGAGCCTGAAGTGGCTTCAGGGGTCTCAGAGACCCCAGTGGACCTATCCGATGGGGAACTGAGCCCATCGGACGGCGAAGGGGATCAGGGGGCGGCGGCGGCGGCTGCGCGCAAGAAAGCGTTGGTTGCTACCATTATCGCTGGCATTCGTACTAAGCTGCAACTGGGTCAGGATGGTGAATCGCAGTCTCCTGCGTATGTGTGTGGGTCCTCTAGGCCCCCAAGACTTATCCCTACAATTACTTTTTTGATCATTTTCTTGATCGTTAATGGCAGCGTCCACAGCACTCTTCTTCGTTGTCAAAACGATTCGCTGCTCGCTATCCCATTGAGGAAAGCTTTTTGAAGAGATGGGAATCGCCTGTGGTGGACCCACCGATAGCACGCCTTAGCAAGGGGACGACCATCCCTCTGGAAGGGACTCCTTCTTTTAAGGATCCCCCTGATAGAAAAACAGGCGATTTTAAAGTCGCTGTTCCTGGTGGTAGGTTCCACTGTGCGACCGGCCTTGGCATCCGCCATGGCGGCGCAACATCTGTCCGAGTGTATGGAAGAGCTCCTGAAGGACCTGGAAGGCGGTCGCCTGATGGATGCGCCTCAGAAGGCTGAATTTTTGCTCCAAGGTTTCAAGTACCTTTGTGATGCGGCCATTGATTTACTGCCGATGTTATCCAGAATAACGATATTTGCCGTCATACTCCGACGGATACTTTGGTTGCGTTCTTGCTCCGGTGACCACGCTTCCAAAAAAGGTCTTGCTGACCTCCCTTTTCAGGGTGGACGTCTATTTGGTCCACGCTTGGATGAGATTATTAAGGACTTCATGGGAGGTAAGAGTACCTTCCTGCCAGAGCCCCGTAGGCGTGAGTTTCGCCGTGGACAGGGGCCCCCTCCTTTTGGGTCAGAAGTTTTTTCGCGCCCCGGGCGCAGCAGGTAAAGGGACCCGTTCCGGTAAGGTCGCTGCAGGGGCCGGAAGACGGCAGTGGCAGCGCAAAACCGAAAAGGCGGAGGACAAGTCCTCCTCAGCCTGATGGGTTGCCCCCACCCGGGTTTCGGGTGGGAGGACGTCTTCTGGGGTTCGCAGGCCGGTGGCTGGCTCACATTTCCGACCGCTGGGTCCGGGAAGTGGTGTCCACCGGGTACAGGATAGAGTTCGACACTCTACCCCCAGACAGGTTCTTCCCATCAAATTTAGGGCTCCCGCAGGAACGCCGGGAGGCCCTTTTTGGGGCTGTACAAGCACTCTCAGACCAGGGGGTGATCGTGCCCCCAGTAGAGAGGTTTCGAGGGTTCTACTCGAATCTATTCGTGGTTCCCAAAAAAGGGGGGGGTTCGGCCCGTACTGGACCTGAAGGCCCTGAAGCGGTATGTCAGGGCACGGAAATTCCGGATGGAATCTATCCACTCAGTCATGGCCACCCTTCATCAGGGGGAATTTCTGGCATCCCTGGACATCAGGAATGCGTACCTCCATGTACCCATTCATCCACGACATCAGCGCTTCTTGCGCTTTGCGGTGGGGGACCTCCATTTTCAATTTGTGGCACTCCCCTTCGGCCTGGCCTCGGGCACCTCGAGTTTTCACAAAACTGCTAGCACCGGTGTTGGCGTTGCTGCGACAGAGAGGCATTGCGGTAGTAGCCTACGTCAACGACCTGCTCCTGCGAGCGGAGTCCGCCTCAGCTCTGGAGGAGAATTTGGGTATCACAATGACCTCACTGCAGGACTTCAGCTGGTTACTGAACCTGCAGAAGTCGTCGGTCTCTCCATCCCATCGCCTGGAGTATCTTGGTCTAATTCTGGACACAGAGCAGGCGAAGGTATTCCTCACTCCGGCCAAGTTGCTGTCTCTGCAGTCGGCAGTGCGCACCCTCTTGTCGCACCGTCAGTCTTCATTATGGTTCTGTATGCGGGTGCTGGGGCTCATTGTCTCGTCGTTCGAGGCGATTCCATTTGCCCAGAGTCACACTCGTCTCCTTCAGCGAGCAATTCTGGCTCAGTGGGACAGGTCCCCTCGGTCATTGGATCTTCTGATCCGTCTGAGCTCCCAGACCAGGGAGTCTCTGACCTGGTGGCTTCGGGACTCAGCCCTGATTCAGGGGGAAGTCGTTCCTGCCCCTCCAGTGGGTGATCATCACCACGGATGCCAGTCTTTCAGGCTGGGGAGGGATCCTGGGGCTGTTGTCTGCCCAGGGCCGTTGGTCGGCACAGGAAGCTCACCTCCCCATCAACGTTCTGGAGCTGAGAGCAATCAGATTGTGCCTTTTTCACTGGACAGTGAGATTGCAGGGTCTTGCGATTCAAATTCAATCGGACAATGCCACAGCAGTGGCGTATGTAAACCATCAGGGCGGCACAAAGAGTCCAGCAGCTGCGGCGGAGGCAGCTCTGATACTACGTTGGGTGGAATGTCACGTTCCGGCGATCTCAGCCATTTACATTCCAGGTGTGGAGAACTGGCAGGCAGACTATCTCAGTCGCCAGACGCTGGACCAGGGAGAGTGGTCTCTCCACCCGGAGGTGTTCAATCAAATTTGCCGCAGATGGGGGAGGCCGGACGTGGATCTCATGGCGTCTCGGTTCAATCACAAGGTGGAGACCTTTGTGTCCAGAACAAAGGATCCGTTGGCAGTGGCCACGGACGCTCTGGTGGCCCCCTGGGGCCGTTATCGTCTTCTGTACGCTTTCCCTCTGATAAGACTGCTTCCGCGATTGATACGCAGGATATTGGCGGAGCGGATACCAATAATCCTGGTGGCTCCAGATTGGCCTTGGCGCACTTGGTACGCCGACGTGGTGCGAATGGTGGCAGATGCCCCTTGGCGGCTCCCGCTGCGAGAGGATCTTCTGTCTCAGGGACCCATCTTGCACCCTGCTTTACCCTCGCTGGCTTTGACGGCTTGGCTATTGAGTCCCAGGTGCTGAGAGACAGGGGAGTCGCCGACTCCGTGATTCCTACTTTGCTAAAAGCTCGCAAGTGTACTTCCCCCGAAATTTATAACCGCACCTGGAAGGCTTATATTGCTTGGTGCGAGGCGGAGGGCCATAACCCTCGCTCTTATGTCGTGTCCAGGGTCCTGACTTTTTTACAACAGGGCCTGAACAAAAAACTGGCTTTGAGTACTCTCAAGGGCCAGATATCGGCTCTGACGATTCTCTTTCAGAGACCTTTAGCTTCGCATTCGTTGATTCGTACCTTTGTACAAGGTGTGCGACACGTGGCGCCTCGGGTAAAGGTTCCGATGGCTCCGTGGGATCTGAATTTGGTGCTTTCTGTTCTTCAGAAACCGCCTTATGAGAATATCAGGGAGATTTCTTTGTCATTGCTTTTGCAGAAGGTGGCCTTTTTAGTTGCCATCACTTCCGCCAGACGGGTGTCTAAATTGTCAGCACTATCGTGCAAGTCTCCCTACTTGGTCATACATACTTGCGACCTTCTCCTTCCTTCCTTCCTTCCTTCCGAAGGTGGTTTCATCCTTTCACATTAATGAAGATATTGTTCTTCCTTCGTTGTGCCCTCGTCCATCGCACCCAAAGGAGTTTGAGTTGCATGCTTTGGACGTAGTGAGGGCCTTACGAGTATACTTGGCTGCTACAGCTTCTTTTCGACAAGCTGATGCTTTGTTTGTGTTGCCAGAAGGCTCGTCGGCTACGATTTCTCGTTGGATTAGACAGACCATGACCCATGCGTATTCTGCTCGGGGCAAGGTCCCCCCTTTTCCGGTCACGGCTCATTCTACCTGGGCTGTTAGCACTCCCTGGGCTTTCAGACACCAGGCCTCTGTGTCACAGGTGTGCAAGGCGGCCACTTGGGCCTCGGTTCACACTTTCACTAAGTTTTATAAAGTTGATGTGTTTGCATCTTCGGATGCTGCATTTGTCCGCAAAGTTTTGCAGGCGGCAGTGTAGGCGCATCTGGCGCCTCCTTAGAGGTTCAGTTGGGTACTGTTGTTAGCGTTTACCCACCCCTCTTTTGACACAGCTTGGGGACGTCCCCACACGTCATGATGAGCTGCGTCTGTCAGTGAACGATAGGAGAAAAAGGGATTTTATTAAAACCTACCGTAAAATCCTTTTCTCCGAGTTCACTGACAGACGCAGCACCCACCCCTCTGGGCTCTGTTCTTGTACGGCTTGTGTACGAACTGAAGAGCTATGCTATGAGGGGGTTTATGTAGGAAGAGAGGACGGCCCCCATGAGAGGGGCCAGCTGTTTCTTTTCCCTGCCTAGTTAACTCCTAGTGGGACAAGCATAAACCCACAAAGTCATAATGAGCTGCGTCTGTCAGTGAACTCGGAGAAAAGGATTTTACAGTAAGTTTTAATAAAATCCCTTTTTTCTTGCTTTTTGCTAAAATACAAATCCAAATAAAATATATAAAAAAAAATTTTTTTTCATCAGTTTTGCCGATTTATATTCTTCCTCCTATTTTTGGTGAAAAATATCGCAATCGGTGTTTGATTGGCTTGCGCAAAAGTTGCCACGTTTACAAATGATGAGAATTAATTTCTGGGGTTTTTATTTATTTTTTACTAGTAATGGTGGCGATCTGCGACTTTTAGCGGTACTGCGATATTGCAGCTGACATGTCGGACCATTTTGACACTTTTTTGGGACCATTGGCATTCATACAGTGATCAGTGCTATGAAGATGCACTGATTACTGTGTGAATGCCATTGGCAGTGAAGGGGTTAACCTGGGGGTGGCGCTCTAAGGGTTAACTGTGTTCCCTCAGTGTGTTCTAACTGTATGGGGGCTGGGCGTGATCACGGCTTCCATATAGAGGAAGCCTGTGATCGCAGCCCTTCCCCCTCTGTCAGAACGGAGATAATGTTATTTTTAACCACTTCATTACCTTGCTAAAGCCAAAAGATAGCTACAGCGCAGCTCTGTTTGTTCCGGTAGGGCTTCCATAGATGTCCCCCTGGAACTGCACCCCCAGTGTGCCCCGTGATCACTGTGTCCTTCAGACACAGCTGATCTCATTGTAAAAAGACTTGCCGGCTATCGGCAGTACTGTTTTCACATGCTGTCACAGCGTGAGGAAAACAGAGCCAGTAAACCGGCAAGTGTGACAGGGGACATGTACACAGATAATCAGGGCACTTATCACTTATTTGCCAAATTTTATTACAGAATCTAAAAAAAATGGGTTTTTTTGGGGGGTTTTTTTCCAATATTTTCGGTCCTTTTTTGTTTGTTTAGCCAAAAAAAAAACCCAGTTGTAATTAAATACCACCAAAAGAAAGCTCTATTTGTGTGAAAAATTATAAAAATTTCATATGGGTACAGTGTTGCATGGTCGCGCAATTGTCTTTCAAAGTGTGAGAGCGCTGACAGCTGAAAATTTACCTGGGCTGTAAGGGGTTGCAAGTGCCCGATATTGAAGTGGTTAAAGAAAAAGCCTCCACTTCCAAAGGTAGAAGAGATAAATCAAAGATTGTTGAACATAGGGTGGAAAATTAAGTAAAAAACAATAGAAAAAAAAACGCAATTAATGTTATGCATGTGAGGGTCTTGGACTAGGTGATGGTTGCCATCTTTTGCCTATAGCTTTGATTCCCTGGAGGCTATAGGCTTGACTGTACAAAGCACGAAATGCTACACTGGCAAATTGACAGGAAGGAAGGCCTTGTCCTAGGGAAATCAGCACTCCAATTGACCTGGACCAGTTCTTGAACAAATTGCCCACGTGTTTCCCATCGCTAGAGAGGAAACGCATGAGCCCACCCCCCGATTGAAAAATTCCAGACCATAGTACAAAAAGCCTTGCATGCTCTGTCAAAGCATGCTACAGTTTGTCTCCTGAGATTTGAGCCTAGTACACACTATTATTTTTTTTTTTTTTTTGTTAAACCCTGCGGGCTGAATTAAAAAAAAACAAAAAACTGAAGCACTCGGAAGGAGCCACTGTACTAACTACCTGAAGTTAGTACAGCGATCCCCCTGCTGTGCTACTGTGTTCTGACACGGGGTGCCCCCAGAACCCACTGGTCAGGGTTCGCAGCCATTGGCTGGGAGCACTGATCGGAAGCCGATCTGCAGACCTTTTTCAGTCCTGCTCCTTGGACAGAAGCCAGTCGGCTGCCACATACACAGGCCGAATGTTGGTCAGTTTTTATTGAACCGCCTGATATTTGGCCCATATGTACGGCCCTAAAGAGCTGGGCATCGTACTGCACAACTCAAGGGAAGAATCAATGATGTCCTGCACTGTGCTTGAAAGACACAAGGAAGAAATTGATACCCTTAAGCAGGAAATTTAAATAATCCATTACAAGCTAGAAGATTGAAAATGTGCTTGTAGACCTAACTTAACAGTCGGGAGTCTGCCTGAATCCATTGAAGATCTCCAGCTAAAAGTGACTGCTTTATCCCAAGAACATGCACTAGAGATTCCTATAGGGCTGCTGGAGTTAGACAGGGTCCACTGAGCCAAAAGTAGATATAAGCCATCTTCGGAGTGTTTACTTCCTTGTATTGTATGTTGTGTAATGTACCTCCAATATTTTGTTAAAGCTGAAGAGTGGCTAAAAAAAATCCCTACAGTTTTAAGCCAGCCATAGGCAGAACAATTTTCTTTTCTGCAACCATGGGTTCAGGAAAGAAAATCGCTCGATTCCCCCATCAACACAATTAATGATGGGCTCGGGCGTGTTCGCCAGTGCACGTACCCGAGCCCGCCGGGAAGTGAACCCTGCACTGTGCTAATCACAGGCATGGAGACATTCCCCGATCGCTGCAGCCGCCCATCGGGGAAATGTCTTGCTGCCTGTGATTAGCGCAATGCAGGGTTCACTTCCTGGCGGGCTCAGACATGTGCACTTACAAACACGCCCAAGCCCATCCTTAAACACAATCAGTGTTGATGAGGGAATCCCTCCTGTGGAGCCATTGTGTTCTCCTGGTGGGGGAAGCCACCCCCGACAGGAGAACACAGTGGATTTTTGCTAGCGGCTATAACAGCTGCTAGCAATAATCGCATGTAAAAACCTACAGGCTGGTTGTACCAAAGTTGATCGATTTGATCAACTTGGGTACATTCAGCCTGCCCATACATGGTTCGAATGTCGGCCTGGTTCCTGCTGAACCTGCCAAGATTTGAACTGTCTATGTCCGGCTTTAGTCACATCACTTACCTGTAATAAAGTATGTTGTGCAGTCCAGCTAGATCCTGGAGAAAGCATTTAGGCGCTCATTTATTTGATTTCACTGTCTGTTATTCATTATGCTCCACAGGGTTATACACACTGTGGCCCATTCATAAAATTCAGACAGCGGTATGCAACCTGTATGCACCACAACGTTCTCTTAGTTTTACCCTGTAGAGAGAGCTTTGTGATTGTAGGAGAGCTGATCATATGACTTCAACAGATTGTATCAACTTCCTCCCAATCTTTTTATTTTTAACTCTCCATTCGTTTTTATTGTGCTCTGCTAGCTTTGGGTTCACTAAGCCAGCAGATCTCAATGCACATTGGTAAAGCACACCACGGTGCTTTAGAATTGTGTGGGGTGTTTATTTTTTTAAGCAGCGATATGGACGCGGCAGGGCCCAGGCTAGATTACAAGATGGTATAACATTATAAAAACTCTTCTAATGCTTATGAGTTTTCATTGACTGCTCTTGTTGGTTGTAACTTGCACAATTTTAAACTGTTATTACAGTTGCCTGGAAAGCTAAATGAGCTGGACCAAAATGGAGATCTTGCTCTGGATCTTGCACTTTCTAGAAAGCTGGAGAGCATCGCCACTACTCTGGTTAATAACAAAGCAGACATTGACATGGTAGATAAGAAAGGATGGAGTCTTTTGCACAAAGCCATCCAAAGGGGTAAGTGACAGAATTGGGCATAATTCTCTAGATGATGGTCTGTGACATAGTTTTTAGTAATTCTTACTTTTTACAGACGATAAATTTGCTGCCACTTTCCTCATCAAGAATGGTGCTCTTGTAAATGCTGCTACTATTGGTGAGCAAGAGACTCCTCTACACTTGGTAGCCGCTTGCACAGTGAAGGATCACAGTCTGGAAGTAATGTCTGATGTAGCACAAATAGCCGAAGCACTTTTACATGCCGGAGCTAATCCAAACATGCAAGACGGTAAAGGAAGGTAAGCATCGTCGACTTGTTTAGAATTCTTGATTATTTTATTTGCTGATTATGCGGCATCGCTAGTGTCCTGTAAACACCCACCTATAGCAGTCAGTCTTCTCTTCCTTATTTTCAGGACTCCGCTTCACACTGCAATTCTTTCTAGAAATGAGTATGTCTTTAACCAGCTGCTTCAGTGCAAACAGTAAGTAATCAGAACAAATTACTGTTTTCTTGTTTCTAAAATTTCATGTTGTGTTATGAGTCAGCATTATTGAAGATCACCTGTCGTGAGATAAATATGTGGGCTGCCACTGCTCAAAATGCTACTTGCTTGGCTGCTGTCTGGTTTCAATTATTGACCCAGTATAAGCCTGGTGTAACAATGTCAGAATTGGGTCAGGGAGTAAAGCTAAGTTTAACATCATAAAGTACACAAAATTCAGCACTTATTGCAATACCACAAACAAAAGCGGGAAGCTGCTTGCATCAAAGCAAATGACACAGGATCTAAGAATGGAGAGGGTGGAGCTATCGATCATCCACCCATCCATTCATAGATCCTGTGTCGTTTAAAGAAGCAGTAGTATGGTTTCTATGAATGGGAGTTCTGGCAGGAAAGGGTAGACATTGATGAGAACGCCTGACAGCCCTTTAGTTGTATCAACCCCTGCCATATAAGAAGACAAGCACAGAGGACAATTTCTACTGAAATGAGAAGAAGCAACACAAGGGGCACATCATGTACGTTATGTCCCTTGTGCTAATTTTCTTATTTTAAGCTAAACTTAGGCTTTATAAGAGAAGTTCGGGAATAAAAAAAATAAACACACTCACCTAGGTGGATCCAGCATTGGTCCCCCGCCACCTCCAAGACTGAGAATTGAGCAGTCAAAGGCCGCTGATTTCTCAGTTGTCAGTCTTCAGTGAGCAGAGAGCATTTGGCTGTCAGTCAGCAGCTGTCTGCTCTGCCCCTCCAGCGCTCACTGGAGCGCTGGGCTGTGGAGGGGTGGGAGCAGCTGGCTCAGTCTCCCAGCAGCTTGCTGAGTGTCTGAGCCATCTGCCATTCGGGAATCTGGGTGGATCCCAACTGTAAAGTTAGGACCGACTCAGTGACATCAGCCAACAGCAGGAGTCACAGGAGTGCAGAAGGAAGTGCACTCCTGTTATCCATTGGAGAAATAGGGCCAAAATAGCTTTGACCCTATTTCTCCTTTAAGGCATTGAAGACACATTGTCTGTAAGGTAAGCAGAGAACTAGCATTTTCCATGGAAGACTTCAGCAGTGGCCACCTATATATTGTTCTTGTAACTATTTAAGCCCTTCAAGCCATTTTTTTTTATCCAGCACCCATCTAAATATAGCAAAGGTGATGGAGAGTGATGACCTAAAATGACATATTTTTAGATTATATGGCTAGGGTAAAAGGACCTAGGTTTTTCTGTAGCATATTTTTTCACAACACGTACACGTGTGTGCCTACCTGAAAGTGTGGAAAATATACATTGATGCTTGGGGATCATCATCATAAATGATGGAGGTTGTCCTTGAGCAGAGATGGCTCAGTATTGCCTTTATTGGTGCCAAGCATTCCATAAGGGATTTCAAATAAAAATGTCATCACTTGTTGAGCTTATACAGGAAAAGATCTTTTTGGGTGGGGTGCAGGAGTTCTGTATTTTTTTTTTTTTTTTTTTTAGTCAAATTGTCCGATAGTCACCTGGACATGCAGGACAGGTGGAAGATTTGACACACTGACTGCGAGTCAATTAACAGAACTCCAACTTTGATTTTGTTACTACAAATATATTATTACAAAAACATACCTTAAAAAAAAAAAAAAAGAATCAGCAACTTCCATACTAGTGCAAAAATTATTTCAAATAAATAGCATAACATGAAAAATAAATAATTATTAAAAAAATTGCAATTCATATGTCCACGTGACTACCAGAATTAATCAGTGCCAATATTTGTACACACAAATATATATAGCCCTTCAAGTTGCAATTCATATATTATTTTTATCTACGCGACACACCTGAATAGCGCAAGTTTGTTTTTTGTTAAATACTACAAATATAGCTCACTAGCATAACTTTTGTCCTTAGAGCAGTATTAAAACCAAAAATGTTTGCATTTTTTTTATAAGTTTTTCACCTGGTGATCTGTTCAGTAATACACCCAACTGTATTAGAATGCTCCTCTTGAAGGAGAACAAGAGGTACATTTGGACAGCAACATTGTCAGATTGTGGGAGGAGAGTGGTTAAATGTACTAGCAGATTTGAATACACTTACAAATTGAAGCCAAACTCATGCTAACACAAGCAGTTAGAGCAAACTTTTTTTTTTCTTTTGGGATACAGGAATTAATAAAAGCTGATCATTGTAAACACCACTGTCAGTGTTAAATGGTTTGTTTCATCCTTGTAACTGCAAGAGAGCTTGTTCTTTCGTAAAACAATGGACAGATCACCAGATGAATATGGAAGAAAGAGAGCCTAAAAAACAACTAATGCAGCCATCACATCTAAGAATTGATAAGCTGCAATATAATATAATGTTTGTTTTTGGTTTAACACTGCTTTAAAGCAATACTAGACGTTCGCTTTTTTCTCCTTAAAATAATAAACATGTTCTACTCACCTCCTCTGTGCAAGGGTTTTGTACAGAGTGGCCCTGATCCTCCTTTTCTGGGGTCCCTCAGTATCGCTCCTGGCTCCTCCCTCTTCTCGCATGCTCTGTTAGGGAAGCACTCTCCCTGGGGTCACTCGCGCGGGCGCGCTCCCCTGTCCTGTTGCTGCGTCCATTGACACAGAAAGCAGGACTCGGCCCCGCCCTCTGGCTCCCACATCACTGGACTTGATTGACAGCAGCAGGAGCCAATGGCTCCACTGCTTTCAATCTATCCAATCGGGACCCAAGACACCGACTGGAGCTGCTAGGGTCGTCCCCGGTGTGGGAACGTTCGGGCTCAGGTAAGTAAAAGGGGGTCTGGGGGGGGGGCTGCTGCAACAAAAAAGGTTTTTCACCTTAATGCATGGAATGCATTAAGGTGAAAAACTAGGAGGGTTTACAACTCTTTTAAGTTCCACCTTTCATCTCCTGCACTTTTGTTGCGGAGGAAATAAAAGCAAGAACCTCTTGGCAACTTTTAAAATACATTGCTCCTTTTTCCTGTGATGAAATTCCTGTAGAATATCAAGGTACTTTGGATGGGAATTGACAGTGATGTATCTGTTAGATTAGATTTAGAACTAAAGGATCATGAGGGAAGCACAGCGCTGTGGCTGGCAGTTCAGTATATCACTGTGTCCTCGGACCAGTCTGTGAACCCGTTTGACGATGTCCCTGTTGTGAATGGAAATTCATTCGATGAGAATAGCTTTGCGGCAAGGCTTATCAACCGAGGCAGCAACACTGATGCACCTGACACTGTAACAGGTAAACACAAGAGGTTTGTATTCACTACTGCCCTGTACCTTCTATAGCCCTTGCTGTCTCGACTTCTGTTTTCTTTGTTGATTGTAGATTTTCTTATAGATCTCAGGTATTCCTGTTACTGTTGTGCATTTGAAACAGGGAATGCTTGTCAAATATTGTAGGTAATTATGTTAGAGTTCTTCTGTCTAGTTGGTGAAATTTGTGTTGTAGGTTAAGCTTCGGTTCTGATGAGTGAATAGAATAGTTTGACAGGTCTAGTGAAACCACCACTGGTGGTCTGCTAAGATATCTCTAATTTTTTAGACCGTTTTCTTTTTCTTTTTTAGGCTTTATCAGCACTTTACATCCCCACCCACATATGTATATTGCATTAAAAGAGTTTAGTATAAATGATTGAATATGACTTTGTAAGTATTTGCAATGAACAATTCAATTATGAGTCGTGCTATCCAGCACCTTTGATCAAAAAGTGCACAGGTGGATGAAATAGAAGTAAATTTTATCAACAAATGTTCATATACACAGTAAAACAGTCCAAGAGTCCATCACCCCGGAAGAAGTCATTTTGTGATGAAACGCCGCATAGGGTGGGCGACGTGTTGACGTCACCGCGTTTTGCAAATCCGTAAGGACAAGAAATGTATGCTTGCCGGCCGGCGTTTTCTATTATGATACCAGGCTTATTGTGTCTTACTTGGATGTAAGTTCTTTTTTAAACTTTTTATAATAAATATCATTGGGTTTTATGCTATGTGGAGCCTTTTTTTTTCCTTTTGGGTATACCCTTTACCACGTTTGGGAGATTCCATGCTGAAGACCTGACAAAGGCTTGGGCTTGAGTATTAAGCCAACGTATGTTCGACCCTCTATAGCAAAGGGTCAACTGCATCTGGTAAGCAGACCATCCTGCTCCTTATCACAAGAGGATATTCCTGTTTGGGTGATGGACACTGGGACTGTTTTACTGAGTATATGAGCATTTGATGATGCAGTTTACTTCTATTTCACCCACCTGTGCACTCTTTGATCGAAGGTGCTGGATAGCGCGACTCATATTTGAATTATTCTTTTGGGACTGTGTGCATCTCGCAGAAAAGTTGCAGCTGTATTCAGTCACATTGTTATTCACTTGTTATAATTTTATTTTGCTTGTTTGTTTTAGACATTAGCGCTGTATTTTCTTTTTCTTTTTTGAAGTATTTGCAATGGCCTTTACCAATTCAGGTTATTTGCAGTGAGCAGTATACATTTGTTAACCTGAATATCAAAAGTTTTCTACTAACAAGTAAAAATGTGTGAAGTATTTAAACTTTTTGTTTATTTTGGCATTGAGCATACGCAGGCAGCTCTTCTGTAATCTCTGACAAAAGATATGCTCAGTTCACATAAATAATAAATGGGAAAGTTAGTAAGTATTGTTTTGTAGCTTTAACATATGATAATGTTCTATACCTGGATTGGGTGTGCCAATAATCCTCCTAAATCTGGCTATGCTTTTCAGAGCAGTGTATTCCTGTGCCATAATGTTGTATAGTATTAATATTTACATTATATCTCTTTTGCTAGGCAACTGCTTGCTACAGAGAGCCGCTGGAGCAGGGAATGAGGCTGCTGCTCTGTTCCTGGCAACCCATGGGGCAAAGGTCAACCATAAAAACAAGTGGGTATGTTCCATGGACAAACACGCAGGCTCTACACTGTATAATCAGGTTGTATATGACAGATGTCCTTCAAAAGTGCTGTCTCACCTTCTTACAGAACGCCATAATAGTCTGAAAATGGTGTCGTTTAAGAATTTCAAAGTGATAGTAAACACAAACTGTTTAATTTACATTGTCCCTTCTATCTCTGTATGTGGATGATGGCACTGTAATTATTTTAATTCAAAAAAACATCGAATTACCTTTTTCCTAATCAATATAAAGCTGGCACATGACCCAGCTCTTTCCCGCCCTGTCTGCAGGGAAACATAAGCAGGAGAAGCTTCTAGTCCTCTGAAACTGGTCACATGTTCAGAATAAAAAAAAAAACAGCCTTTGCAATACTGAGTAAAAATAAATAAACTGTTTTACATTGGTATACAAATATAGATTTGAAATCAAATCTTTTGTGGAAATAACATGGTGTGGGTGGATTTCTGCTAGTCACAGGCTGTGTCATGCTTCTCCAGCCTGGGTCTTGGAATAAAAGGGAGATGAAGCCTCCATTAATCTACATGTAATATCCCTCCCCCATTGTGTTTAGCTGGTTAGTGGGCATGGAGGAGGAGGAGGGGAGTGGGCTATCATTTACCACTATTTTAAATAGCACCATAAAATCAAATGAGTCAAGACACCCCAGAATGAATGGTCCCAGCAGCGCTTATATATGACATATGAATAAACACAGTCTTTCTCTTAAATGTATATAGTGCTCCCAATGAAATCAACAATAGTCCATTGAGTACTTCTGTGCTGGGGAATTGGATCACGTTACAGTCTTTATCCTTCACCACACCACGTGCATAAACCGGGAGGTAAAAGCCCCCCAATGTGGAAAGACTCACCAGAGGTAAGTAACTTCAGCGCCTTATGTAAAAACTCTGCAATCAAATCCGATTCGGTATCAGGTGATCTTTAAGTGTATGGGAACCAGCCGATAATACTCATGCGGGATTACAGTCCCTGTTGTAGTACTGTGATGATAGTGAGTCACTTATTTCCACCTCGTCCACTGACAAAAAGGCATTTTGTGAATGAAGGGAGATTGTACCACGATAAATTTTAT
>BLSH010393145.1:504424-546450 GCA_018402905.1 Glandirana rugosa
ACCCCCCCCCCCCCCCCCCCGCAATTTGCAGGGAAGTGGGGTCATGAACCCCCATATATAATATTAGGTTCAAAAAATTTTCCAAAAAAAACGCTCCCTTAACTTACATATATGTATTCACATAAGGTGACTGTTAAAATGATATACAACATATATAAGGTAGGGATAGAATCTCAAACACCACCGAAATGACCCCCAACGTTAACTCTCAATGGATCAAAAGACTCATAAAAAACCTGTCGGATATACTGTTCGGGGCAAAGTCCCTCCTTTTCCAGTCACTGTAGTACTTCCTGGGCTTTCAGGCACCAAGCTTCGGTGTCCCAGGTGTGCAAGGCGGCTACTTGGGCCTCGGTGCACACTTTTGCTAAGTTTTATAAAGTTGATGTGTCAGCATCTGCGGATGCTGCTTTTGGCCGTAAAGTTTTACAGGCGGCGGTGTAGGCGCGGCTGGCGCCTCCTGAGAGGATTCTGTTGGGTACAGTTGTTGTTGTTTACCCACCCCTCTTGAATGACACTGCTTTGGGACATCCCCACTTGTCAATGAAGGGCTGTGTCTGTCAGTGAACGTAAGAGAAAAAGGGATTTAATTAATTAAGAACTTACCTTAAAATCCTTTTCTCTGAGTTCACTGACAGACGCAGCACCCACCCCTCTGTGTTGCGTTTGTACGGCTTGCTACAAACTGATATGCTATGCAGAGCAGGGGGGGTTATATGCTGGAGTGAGGACGGCCCCCTGGGAGGGGTCAGCTTGCTTATTTGCCTAGTCTACTCCTGGTAGGATGTGCATATAGCCCCACTTGTCAATGAAGGGCTGCGTCTGTCAGTGAACTCAGAGAAAAGGATTTTACGGTAAGTTCTTGATAAAATCCCTTTTTTTCCCCACAAATAGAGCTTTCTTTTGGTGGTATTTGATCGCCTCTGCGTCATTTCTGATCACCGCTATAAACAAAAGAAGAGCGACAGTTGCAAAAAAACCCCAATATTTCTTACTTTTTTTTTCTAAAATATATATCCAAAAAAAACATTTTTTTTCATCGGTTTTGGCCGATTTATATTCTTTCTCATATTTTTGGTAAGAAAAACAAAACGCAATCTGCGTTTTATTGACTGGTTTGCACAAAAGTTGCCGCGTTTACAAATGATGAGAACTCATTTATGGGGTTTTTATTTATTTTTTCATATTTTACTAGTAATGCTGGTGGTCTGCGATTTTTTCCGTGACAGCGATATTGCGGTGGACATTTCGGACGACTTTGACACTTTTTTGGGACCATTGGCATTTATACAGCGATCAGTGCTATGAAAATGCACTGATTACTGTGTAAATGTCATTGGCAGCGAAGGGGTTAACCTGCAGGGGGCACTCTAAGGGTTAACTGTGTTCCCTCAGTGTGTTCTAACTGTATGGGGGCTGGGCTGGCAGGGGGAAGGGGAGTGATTACGGCTCCCATATACAGGGAGCCTGTGATCTCATCCCTTCCCCCTATGTCAGAACGTGTTACATACACGGACCTCCGTTCCGTTGCTCCAGGGGGGGTGACCGCGAGTAACTGGTGGACATCGAGTCCGCTGTACCCGCTCCCTAACCCCACCCCCCGGAACACAGTGAGCGCGCCTCAGATGACGGCGTTTCGCGTTAACGAGCCAAATTACCACCGTCAAGCCGGGCGGTCGGCAACTGGTTAAACAATACGCGATTTAGAGCTGATGCTCATTAACGCCACTGCAAAACGCTGATGAAATCGCAATTTTAACCAATTTTTTTTTTTTTTTCCTGACGTCGGTACAGCTCATTTTTGCATTACACCCGTGTATATGAGGCCTAAAGGTAATTAGGATGAGTGGAGATGGGAAATCTCTTTAATAGGGGCACAGACAGCAGTCAAAATCTGACAGGTGTCCTAATACCTTTTTTCTTCCATCCAAAACTAAAAGAAACTGAGGGTTCGCCTACAGTTTTGGGTCAGGCTTTGATGGTTGTGTGTTTTTTTTTTATATATATATATATATATATATATATTATATATATATATATATATATATATATATTATGTAAATTTTTGGATGAAATCCCTACACCAAACACTACCAGTGTGGGGCTTTTAGTGCCAAAATATAATGTACCACTTTTTTAAAAATCGCTTCAGGTGGTTGACCATGGCTTAAATTGATCAGCTTCTCGTGTAGCTCTACTACAGAGTGCTGTAAGTGGGCTCAGTATTACTGTTACCAAAGTGCTTTTATTTTGTGCTAATATGAGAAAATATCATTACAAACTGTGACTGCATCCGGATATCCTGGAAGCTCCAGCATCCATCTCAGAGCAGGCCATAGTTAATGAAGCTCTGATAACATCAAGCACTTTAATCTTTACACACACAGAGATTTTGCTACAGAGGTGCATAGGTTTGGTGGATCTAGTGTCCCTTTACCTGATTCAGCTTCCTCATTAATTTAAAAAAAAGTGTGGAAAAATCTTCCAGAAAATAAATTAACCTTACAGGTCCCAAAGCATTCGCTGGTTGATATTTGCTCTTGTGATTTTGTGAGTGTGAAACATGCTTGCAGTACAGTATATGCGGTAAGCGGTAATCTGTTCTTGTTTGGGCCACTGTCATCTGCGGAGGCCAGAGGATATCCACTTGATTGGCAGGTGCCTTGCTGTCTTCTGGACTAGAGAGGGGTGGTTGGGACTCATCTGAACTGCCCATTTTTATCATATATAGCTATTATTGAGTGTACAAGTCTGTTCTGGATAGAGCAGCCTGCCATCAACAAAATGACTCGGGTGCTTGCTCTGAGCCTGTCGACTTTACTTTTGTGCCTTATAATTCTGTGTGTAAACCATTTGTGAAGTACAAAACATTGCTTATTAAGGAGAGCAAATTTTCCCATTTTAATATTTTATTAGGTAAGACATGGATGTGATGCAACTTTTTGGGGGCCTGGTCCAAGTGGATGCCTACAGACCCTTCTTCACAGAGCCATTGATGAAAATAAAGAAAAGGTGGCCTGTTTCCTTATTCGCAGGTTAGTTAATTGTGTTTTCTTCCATTATGTGTCAGTTATATTGTACGTTGTAGCACAACTTGTGGTCATTAAACCTCATATGAAAACCTCTTAGTACAATTTCTTATTATTTTCTTGATAACTTACATTTACTGTGGTAATCCTTAAAGTGCACCGATACCATTTTTTTATCGGCGAGGACAAATACTGATACTTTAGTTTCGAGTACTCACCGATACCGAGTACCAATATTTTGTAGTGCAATATGTGTCAATACAAAATAAGTGGGCGCAAATTACACTGCAAAGAAGTGCATGCAATTTGAGCAAGAATGCAGTGCGATTCCCCCACCGCTCCTGTGTGTGTATAGAAAGGGGAAAGCACCATCTAGAGGGCAGTTTATTAAAAATACGTTAGAACTCACATCAATACATATCTGGTCAAATGCAAAATCTGCATATGTGTCCCAGTCCCGCCGATGATAGAAAATCACGGCCGCTGGAGGAGACGTTCCAAGACCCCGTGGGTATAGGGCGGAAGTGATGTCAGCTTGGGGGTGGGACCGCCTATACATCTCCTCCGGGCCTGTGAGCACCTCCAGTGACCATGATTTTCTATCATTGGCAGCAGTGGCGGCTGGTGCTGCATTGGTTGGGGGGCGGCGGCGGCGGCAGGCAGACCTGACTACAGACATCCCCCCCCCCCCATCACCCGAGCCGCCACCCCACACTTGCCCTAACCCCCCGTCACTCGAGCCCACCACCACACAGCATACCCACACCCCCGGTCACCAGCTCGCTCAGCCCTGCACTTACCCCATATAGGTCTCGAATGCAGTGGTAGCTTCCCCCTCTGTCTCCTCCATCTCCCGCCGTTGTTTCTGACTCCTGGCCAATGGGGACTTGGGACTCCTGGCCAATGGGGTCTCAGGACCCGCTTCTTGATTGGTCGGGAGGAGAAACCGGAAGACATTAGCGAATATTTATTTGCTAATGACACACAACAGGGTGGACTCAGGGTGCAGTGTTCTGCTCCCCGAGCCATCCCTTTTTTGAAGCCAATTAGAGCCTCTGTCTCTAATCACGTGCTTAAAAAAAACCCCTATTGGAATCCTTATGTCCAGCGCCCTGCATGTAGATTAGGGGCCGGGTGCATGGATTGGGGGGGTGGCACCCCTAATGAGCGGCCGCCACCTATGCAGATTTTACATTTGAACTGTACTTAAAGTACAACTAAAGGCACATTTTTTTTTTCTAGTTTTGGACAGAGTGGAGAGGGATTAGAACCCCTGTCAGTTTTTATTGCAGTCTGTGCTCCTGTTAAGGAGATTCACCCTCTCTATTTGTCCTGTTTACCATTCTCAGTGAAAGTAAAAGAAAACCCCAATTTTTGGGGTGTCCCCAGAAAAGTAATAAATGGGATATCTTCCAATGGGGACACTAGTTCTTGTGAGCTGGTGGTCCCCCAAAATATCCTTTAATTTGCAGAGATATCCTCTCACTTCCTGTTTGGCTATGGGAAAGGAAGTGAAGGGAAATCTCCGCAATGGGACAGAGATGGCGAAAAAAAATCTGACAGCGATTATAGCCCTCCCTTACTCTATCCAAAATGAAAAAAAAAGTTTTGCCCATAGTTCTACTTTAATATGAGTTCTAACATTTTTAACCACTTAAGGACTGGAAGGATTTCCCACTGTAGGACCAGAGCACATTTTGCGATTCGGCACTGTGTCACTTTAACAATTGTACTGTCATACGACGTTGTACCCAAACTAAATTGACACCCTTTTTTCCCACAAATAGAGCTTTCTTTTGGTGGTATTTGATCCCCTCTGCGTCATTTCTGATCACCGCTATAAAAAAAAAAAGAGCGCAATTTGACAATTTGGAAAAAAAAAGCAATATTTTTTACTATTTGCTATAATACATATCCAAAAAAAAATATATATAAAAAAAATGTATTCATCAGTTTTGGCCAATATATATTCTTCCTCATATTTGTGGTAAAAAAAAAATTACGATCGGCGTTTATTGATTGGTTTGCGCAAAAGTTGCTGCGTTTACAAACCATGATAATTAATTCACTGCGTTTTTACTTTTTTTTTTACTAGTAATAGCGGCGATCTTTTTTTTTTTTTCGGGACTGCGATATTGCAGCGGACATGTCAGACATTTTTGACACTTTTTTTTGGAACCAATGACATTTATACAGCGATCAGAAATGTAAATAGCCACTGATCACTATATAAATGTCATTGGTAGGGAAGGGGTTAACCTGCAGGGGGCGATCTAGTGGTTAACTGTGTTCCCTAGGCGTGGTCTAACTGTGAGGGGGCTGGGCTGCTATGGGCATAAGAGATCTAACTGATCCCAGTGACAGGGATCAGTAGATCTCTTACATGCTGCCTGACAGAGCGGGGAACTGCCGTGTTTACAACGGTGGTTCCTCATTGTTCTTCTATGCCAGATGATCATGGGTAGCCGGCGAACATCGAGTCTGCCCAACCCGCAGCCATACTGCTGGAGAGTGCGGCAGGCATGAGAGTGCGCCGTCAGCGTTTATGAACGCCGATTCGTGCTATCCAGCCACTCTGCAGCAGTAAATGTACGCGAGCCCATCCGGAACCGGTTACTAAACTACCCACTAGATGGGGCTTTTCCCTTTCTATACACACACACAGGAGCGGTGGGGGAAATTGCATACGATTTGGTCAGGAATCGCACCACATTCCTATTCAAATCGCCTGTGATTCTTTGTGCAATTTGCGCCCATTCATCTTGTATTGACGCCATATGCACCGCAAAGTTTCGGTATCGGGAGCATTTTCACGAGTACTTGCGAAAATGCTCGGTATCGGTGCATCCCTAAAAAAAACCACCTGTGATCTGCTTCCACACCCCCCAGTACTTACCTGAGGTGATCTCGATCAAGCAGGGTGCCCGGGAGCAGCAGTGCTGCTCTTTCTCGCTCTCCTCACTGGACATGGTGCCAGCAATGGGAACTATTGGCTCCTGCTGCTGTCAATCAAATCCTGTGAGCGGGGATGGGGCTGAACTGTGCTGTGTGTGTCAATAGACAAACGCATCCTGGCTCGGGATCAAGCCCACACGAGTGCATTCTGAAGGGGGGGGGGACCCAAGAATGCCAGCGGGGGACCCCTGAAGAGGAGGTTTGGGGCTGCTCTATGCAAAATTATTGCACAGAGGAGATAAATATGACATGTTTGTTATTTCACAGCCACAAGTATTAAAAACAATCTATATAGTATTTTATTGTGTACAAAACATTAAAATGTAATAGGATAAGATGAAATGTGTAAAATATTTGCTATTCCCCTATATTGGGCCTCCAACATACTGAGTGTTAGATGGACTAGACCCCCATACATATCACAACATATCCATCTCATATAACCAATATGCAATAATACATATAATACAAATATGTTACAATAGTTCTTAGTAATTGGAGGTACTATGTCTATGAAAGGTAAAACCCAATGGTTCAAACGTGTTTCGTGGTGTGCCTGCTTCTTTAGGAGACTTTAAAGACTAGGGGACGCATGCTTTAACAATCAGCCTATCCACATTATTGTAATAATCAATGATGCCATAATATAGTCGTATAATCCTATATTCACATATTCAAACACAACAAAATATGTCTGTCAGTGTTGCACATTAGTCAGGGCCAGAGATAAGTACCCCACAAGTCACGGGTTCAAAAACAGAGTAGAGTGGGTAGCAAGGATCCAAATGGTGGGGGGGCATCTGGACAAGATCACACAGAAAAGAGACCATGTAAAAAATATATACACTAATGGCAAAAATCTATCCAAAAAGCCTACAGTAATGCAGTCCCCCAAATTGGTACAAGAAACATGGGCAGGGCCCTAATAGATTTGTTGGAAACAGTAGTTCTTATTATTATTGGTGGCTAGAATAATAATGATAATTCCCACGGATTAAACTCTCCCAAAGCCGCGCTGTAGAGTACAATATAGTGCCATACTTATGTCCACTTACAGTCTCTCCGAAATTATTATTTTTTTTAGTGTGTGTGTGTGTGTGTGTGTGTAATGTATGTATGTGTATATATATATATATATATATAAAATGTGTGGTGTTTTTTTTTTTTGTTTATTTGTTTATTCTTTTCCTGCTTCCTTACTCTCCCCTTCCTTCCCCTTATAATACAATAAATCGCCTTATAAGCGTGACCCAGGATTTTTTAAATGCTTGTGGTTGTGATTTCACTTATGAGAATTTGAGCACCATAAAAATCCCACTTTTCTTCTTTTGGTTTTCTGTTTATGTTCGTTATTGGGAATGTGATGCATTTCATGCCAAACAACATCTTCATGTAGTTGCATGTTTAGAATCACTTTAAAGAGGAAGTAAACTTCCTATGCTTACATTTACCTATAGGTAAGCCTATAATAAGGCTTACATATAAGTAGTGAAAATATTTGTACCGTTTAGGAGATATTTCATAAAGCAAGTAGCGTCACTGGCGCATGCGCTCTGAAGCTTCAGTGCTTCGTGCGGTGAACGGCAGCTCCCGCGTAAATGCGCGGGAGTGGTGCCATTGCAGCGTCGGTGCCCACGAACCAGGAAGAAACCAGGAAAAATGTCAGCTGTCCCAGCGGTGTAAGGCGCCGCTGAGAGAGCTGTGTTCTAAAGTAAGTATTTCATAATGAGTTAGTATGGGATTTTTTTTTTTTTTTTTTTTTTACAAAGAGGTTTACAACCTCTTTAATGGATCTTCAAGCAGATCTACCAAGCAAGTGACCCAGCTGTCAGACATTCATCCTGAACACATCTGACATTCATTGATAACGAGTAATAGAAGTCACTTTGATCTGGATTTTGCAACTAGATGGTAGTGTTGGCGTGTAATTCTCAGCCACCCTCCAAAAAATCCTCATTTCATAAAATGGTGCAGATTATGTGCATAGTATAGGCTTCAAATGCCTTTAGCAGCTGTTAATGTATTTAATTTACTTGCAGTGGTTGTGATGTAAATAGCTCCAGAAAACCAGGACCAAATGGTGAAGGGGAAGAAGAGGCCAGAGATGGACAAACGCCTTTACATTTAGCTGCTTGTTGGGGTTTGGAGGAAGTAGTTCAGTGCCTTCTGGAATTTGGTGCCAATGTAAATACCCAGGTATGAATAAATGGTTCATTTTAGTATTGTTCAATCTGATTGCATACTAATTTGTAATCTTTTTGTGAAGTACAAAAAAGTTTAAAGTGTACCTAACCCCCCTCCATCCCCAAGCACCCCCTGCCAGTCTTATACACACCTGTCCTGCGATTTATGTGCACTTCTTGTTTAGTAATTTGGAAAAAACATATTCTGGACTGCATTTAGAGTACAAGCTCTACATAAGCTTTACAAGGGTTGATTTTTTTCATATTCCTGAAGCTGGGCCTTAAGTATCATATGCTCACCTGTATTTGCCCCTATAGTTGTCAGAGTAATGCAACATCAAGCTAATGTGTGGTTTTTTTTTTATATATTTCATATTTCCTGTGGCTGTGTTAAGGTATCCTTGTCATGGGGATGCCTTTCCTAATACAATGGATTTTGCAAATAGGAGACCGCGCTGGGCTGACTCCCTTAGTTTAGAGTCTGTGTATGGGTCAGTATGACGGGCTGACATTTCAAAAAGGAGAGGTCAGAAATTGCTGGCTACACAATTGCCCAGTGATAGTTTTCCTTGAGGGGTGACCGCAATAGCCAAATGACCAACTGCACACTTTTGTGCCCATATAGCATGGCTTTAGAACACATTGAATAAACACGGCATACATCACATTAATCAAATGTATGAACATTTCTGTCTGCACATAGTTTGATCATTTATTGTGGGTGACATGAGTTGTTTGTATTGCAGGATGCAGAGGGGAGAACTCCAATCCACATTGCCATTAGCAATCAGCACAGTGTAATTATCCAGCTAATGATTTCACACCCAGATATCAGACTGAATGTGCGAGACAGACAGGGTATGACCCCTTTTGCCTGCGCTATGACATTCAAAAACAATAAAGCTGCAGAGGCAATCTTGAAACGGGAGCCAGGAGCAGCTGAGCAGGTAAGTGGTGTACTATTTCCATTCTTTTGCCAACATGCTCTTCTAAGCTTAGAAGCCCAGAACTCATGTGACTTCTAGGCTACATGCTGGTTCCAGAGCTACGATTGTCATTGTGGGGATGGGTCAAACCCTCTGCCAAGTTTTTAGTTTAGGCTAGAGTGTGGAAGGGTTCAACCCTCTGTCAATTTCTTTTTAGCTTAGGATAAAGTGCGCAGGGTGAAAACCCTCTGTTAGGTTTTTATTGCTCTCCCTTTCTCCCCTTTGGGGAGATTTGCCACTCTACTGGCTAATGTTCACGGAAACCAAAGCATGGGGAAATCCAGAGTTAGAGTTGTCCCCAAAAGAAAGGGTAAGGGGAACCTTTTACTGGGAATACCTGTTTTGGGGGGCAATTAAAAGAATTCCCTTAACGTTTGAAATTTTAACTTCCTGTTGCATTTCTGGGACAGGAAGTCAAGGGAAATTTCCTAATTTGTACATAGAGCGCAAAAAAGTAAATTGAAAGGTATTTTAAGTGAAAACTTTTTTTTTCCAAATTCCTATTTATTTCTGCTCTGAAGAAATAGCTGTTGTCTGCAGAGTGAATCTGAATAGGAGAGACTTTTTCATTATTAATCAGCTGATGCGCTGCAGTGTTCTAATGAGGAAAATGCAAGGTTGGCACCCCTTTATACATGTTTAACCCTTTGGGAGTATCTCACCAAAATGAAGATTTGATTGCAGAGGATGCCTGAAATCTGACTTTCTCCTACGTTCACTGACAGACGCAGCTCTTCATTGACTTGTGGGGTTTATGCTTGTCCCACTAGGAGTTAACTAGGCAGGGAAAAGAACAGCTGGCCCCTCCCATGGGACCGTCCTCTCTTCCCACATAAACCCTCCACATAGCATAGCTCAGCAGTTTTAATGCCTAGTTTGCAAGGAGTTGACCTGGCTTCCCTTAGGGGACTGTGGTCTGATTGTGACTGTTTTTTTCAGAATTTTTTTATTTTCATCTTTATTTTACTACTTCAATCAAGAAGCCGGCCGGGGCATAGAGGTTCGTTCTGACTCTGTACTTTCCCCGGCCTGGCTGACCGATGCGAGCCAGTCCCGCGGTATGGGGACCCGCCGCATCGTGCCCGTTCCGTGCGGGGCGGCCTGGGGTCTCCCCCCATTTGCCCAGTCCTCGCTATCGGCCGGCAGCATCCCGCTCAGGCAGGGGCGGAAGGTCTGCATACGGGTGGCTACCCGCTACGCCCGACAGGAGTGGTGAATGAGAGTTCCCCCCTCACTTAGGGGTGGAGGGGGGACCAACGACTCCCCGGCGATTTTCTGGGTAGCCCCCTTTTTCACTCAACCCCCCACCTCACCTGATCGTTGGCGCCGTTTTTTTTCTGATTTTCGCCGCCATGTGGCGATCCGCCGCCATTTTGCCATAGTCGCGGACATGCTGAGCCTATGGAGCTTTCCCTCTAGCTCTCGGAGCGGCCATTTGCGGTACTGCATGTTCTCTTGCAGGTGGTTTCGGCCTCTAGTGTCCACTCGGTGGCCATATTGGTTTCCCCTGCTGCTGTAAAAACGTGCTACAGACGTTTTCCTTTGTCTTTGGAACGGTGTGTGCTCCTGACGGCGCAGCTCTTCTGACGGTCCTCAGTTACAGGCAGCAAAAACAGCAAGTATAGCTGGGCTCTCCTGTGGGTGCTGGTGGCGGCGGGTGCAGTCCTCCTGGGTCTCCCTGGTGTACTGTGGGGCGGTGGTGTGTGGGGGTGCCTCAAGTGTTATTCACCTGTGTGTTACTGAGGGTGATTTCAGAGGAGAACGATGGCAGACCATACTGCTGAACCTGCTGGGGAGGACTCAGCGTCCGTGCAATCTGCCATCATCCTCAGACGGGTTCTTTGGTTGCACTCATGTTCCAGAGACCATGCGTCCAAAAAAGGTCTCGCAGACCTCCCTTTTCAGGGTGGATGGCTATTCGGTCCACGACTGGATGAGATCATTAAGGATTTCACAGGAGGTAAGAGCACTTTCCTCCCATAGCCCCGGAGACGGGAGTTTCGCTGTAGATAGGGGCCCCCTCCCTTGGGTCAGAATAGGTTTTTTCGCGCCCTGGGCGCAGCCGGAAAAGGGGCCCGTCCCGGTAAGGCAGTGGCAGCGCAAAACCGAAAAGGCAGAGGACAAGCCCTCCTCAGCCTCATGGGCTGCCCCCACCCGGACTTCAGGTGGAGGGACGTCTGCTGGGGTTCGCAGACCGGTGGCTTGCTCGCATTCCCGACCGGTGGGTCCAGGAAGTAGTGTTCACCGGGTACAGGATAGAGTTCGACACTCTACTCCCAGACAGGTTCTTCCCATCGAACTTGGGGCTCCCGCAGGCACGCTGGGAGGCCCTCTTCGGGGCTGTCCAAGCACTCTCGGACCAAAGGGTGATTGTGCCAATGCCAGTGCCAACTGAGAGGTTTCGAGGTTTCTACTCAAACCTGTTTGTGGTCCCCAGAAAAGGGGGGGGTCTGGATCTGAAGGCCCTGAACCGGTATGTGAAGGCGCGAAAATTCCGGATGGAATCTATCCGCTCGGTTGTGGCCGCCCTCCATCAGGGAGAATTTCTGGCGTCTCTGGATATCAGGGATGCGTACCTCCATGTACCAATTTGTCCACGGCATCAGCGTTTCCTTCGCATTGCAGTGGGTGACCTCCATTATCAATTTGTGGCACTCCCTTTCGGTCTGGCCTCAGCCCCTCGAGTTTTCACAAAACTGGTAGCTCCAGTTCTGACGTTACTGCGACAGAGAGGCATTGCGGTAGTAGCCTACCTCAACAACCTGCTCCTGCGAGCGGAGTCCGCCTTGGCTCTGGAGGAGAATGTGAGAATCACCATGACTTCACTGCAGGACAGCGATCCTGTCTCGGTGGGACAGGTCTCCCCGGTCCTTGGACCTTCTGATCAGCCTGAACTCCCAGACCAGGGCGTCTCTGAAAAAGACAAGGAAAGAGAGGCGCCTCTAAGTGTAATATGCAAACATTTATTATGGGCAAAAGGATTAAAAACACTCAGAGTGATAGATGAAACTGGCATGAAAATGTAGTCCAAGGTGGCGTCACACACACACAATAGAGTCAGGATACAGCTGATGGCTGGAGATGCTGTCCGTAAATCCGTTCGGAACTGTGAAGGTGGTAGTGGCTGGCTTTTTCCAAAACGAGGCTTGAGCAGCAGGTCGGACCAGACACAGGCGGGTGACATCACACGTAATGCGACGCGTTTCCTAGGCGATCGGCTCAGCTGACAGGAGAGCCACGCCTCTTCTTCAGGCAGGACTACTAGACAATAGGACACGCTGACATGTATATCGGAACGAGCAAGGGGAGGGACAAAAAGATCAGCAGCAGAGGCAATCATATGATTTAGTAAAAGCATATCAAAACCAATTGACTAAAGTGCATACTGGGGGAAACAATTGTGGCATGATAAGCATAATATTAAGATAGTAAAATTTATACAACCATAGCGGCAACTCCCTACATGGTAATACTAAATATATGGGTGTCAGAGCCAATATGAATAGAACTAATTTAAAAAATAAATAGATAAAAAATGAAATTAAAATATCGGTGAATATTAGACGATATTACTCATTTCGGCGGACGCCTTAGACAGGCCAGTGAATAAGTATAAATGGAGTTATAGCCAGAAGAAACGTATATATGTGAATCATAAAAAATAAGGGGAAGAGAGAAGAAAATGTGTATATACATAGTGGCACATATATACACACATATCTCCATACATAGAGGGTACGCATCTGAGTATAAAAAATCAATACATATATATTTTTTTTATTATATAGGATGAAATGTTCAAATTTATGCAAAGGTTTATATACGCATGTGCATGTGTTATATACTGCACAGGCTATTAGCTACATAAGTGTGTGCAGCAGAGTCCCACGCCTCTCTCAATTACGGAACGTGTGGACTCTAACAAATACCGCGTTATAGATAAAGCACTATGCCTCAACAGACTACGCATAAATAGACAATAACCTGTCCTCAGATGACCAGCTATTATGTGAGCTACTAAAAAAAGAGGGGGGGAAGAACATAGAATTCATGACATATATCAAATATACCATGTGGAATACATGACCTTAATACTCTCCTGTGTGCATGACCGAGACAAAACATAGCGTCTGATACACGTCGTCATGCACACATGGGCCATATAAAGAACCTAGAATAACCATAAGGTGGATTTACAGAATGGAAGATGTTTCTATACTTTCATTTAAACCTCCAGGGGAGAGAGCATCTAACGTGTAAATCCAGAAGGTTTCACGAGCACAACGTTTTTTTGAAACGCTCTGCTTCTGAAAGGGAAGAGGGTATCTGCTCGATAACCCAGGGCGTCTCTGACCTGGTGGCTTCGGGACTCGGCGTTGACTCGGGAAGTCGTTCCTGCCCCCTCGGTGGGTGATTGTCACCACGGATGCCAGCCTTTCGGGCTGGGGCAGGGTCCTGGGACATCTTTCTGCCCAGGGCCGTTGGTCGACACAGGAAGCTCGTCCCCCCATCAATGTGCTGGAACTGAGAGCAATCAGATTATGTCTTATCTCACTGGACAGTGAGGTTGCGGGATCGTCCGATTCGAATTCAGTCGGACAATGCCACTGCAGTGGCATATGTGAACCATCAGGGTGGCACGAGGAGTCCAGCAGCTGCGGCGGAGGCAGCCCTGATACTGCGTTGGGCGGAACTCCACGTTCCGGCAATCTCCGCAATTTACATTCCAGGCGTGGAAAACTGGCAGGCGGACTTTCTCAGTCGCCAGACGCTGGACCCGGGAGAGTGGCCTCTCCACCCGGAGGTGTTCAACCAGATTTGCCACAGATTGGGGACGCCGGACGTGGATCTCATGGCGTCTCGGTTAAATCACAAGGTGAAGAACTTTGTGTCCAGAACGAAGGATCTGTTGGCAGTTGCCACGGACGCTCTGGTGGCCCCCTGTGGCCGTTACCGCCTTCTGTACGCCTTGCCTCCGATAAAACTTCTACCGTGATTGATACGCAGGGTAGTAGCGGAGGGGATACCAATGATCCCGGTGGCTCTAGATTGGTCTCGGCGCACGTGCTACGCCGACGTGGTGCGAATGGTGGCAGGCGCTCCCTGGCGGCTCCCGCTGCGAGACGATCTACTGTCTCAGGGGCCCTTCTTGCACCCTGCTTTACCCTCGCTGGCTTTGACGGCCTGGCTATTGAGTCCCAGGTACTGAGGGACAGGGGAGTCGCTGACTCCGTGATCCCTACCTTGCTAAAAGCTCGCAAGTGTACTTCTCGCAAGATATACCACCGCACCTGGAAGGCTTACATAGCTTGGTGCGAGGTGGAGGGGCATATAATCCTTGCTCTTATGTGGTGTCTAGGGTCCTGACTTTTTTGCAGCAAGGCCTGAACAAAAACCTGGCCTTGAGTACTCTCAAGGGCCAGATATTGGCTCTGGCGATTCTTTTTTAGAGACCTTTGGCTTTGCACTCACTGATTCGTACCTTTTGTACAAGGTGTGCGACATGTGGCGCCTCGGTTGAAGGCCCCGATGGCCCCGTGGGAATTGAATTTGGTGCTTTCTGTACTTCAAAAACCGCCCTATGAAAAAATCAGGGAGATTTTTTTACAGCTGCTGTCGCAGAAGGTGGCCTTTTTGGTAGCCATCACTTCCACCAGACGTGTGTCTGAGTTGGCAGCACTGTCGTGCAAGTCTCCCTACCTAGTCCTGCACAAGGACAAGGCGGTCTTGTGACCCTCTCCTTCGTTTCTTCCAAAGGTGGTTTCTTCTCTCCACATTAACAAAGATATTGTTCTTCCTTCATTGTGCCCACGTCCATCGCACCCAAAAGAAATTGAGTTGCATGCCTTGGACTTAGTGAGGGCCTTACAAGTGTATTTAGCTGCTACAGCTTCTTTTTGGAAGTCTGATGCCTTATTTGTGCTGACAGAGGGTCCACGCAAGGGTTTGGTGGCCTCGTCGGCTACTATCTCTCGTTGGATTAGACAGACCGTGACCCATGCATATTCTGTTCGGGGCAAGGTTCCCCCCTTTCCGGTCACGGCTCACTCTACCTGCGCGGTTAGCACTTCCTGGGCTTTCAGACACCAGGCCTCGGTGTCACAGGTGTGCAAGGCAGCCACTTGGGCCTCAGTGCACACTTTCACTAAGTTTTATAAGGTTGATGTGTTAGCATCTTCGGATGCTGCTTTTGGCCGCAAAGTTTTGCAGGCGGCAGTGTAAGCGTGTTTGTACGCCTCCTTAAAAGGTTCTGTTGGGTACAGTTGTTATCGTTTGCCCACCCCTCTTTTTGACACAGCTTTGGGACATACCCACATGTCATGAAGAGCTGCTTCTGTCAGTGAACGTAGGAGAAAAAGGGATTTTATTAAAACTTACCGTAAAATCCTTTTCTCTGAGTTCACTGACAGACGCAGCACCCACCCCTCTGAGCTCTGTTTTCGGTACGGCTTGTGTACGAACTGCTGAGCTATACTATGTGGAGGGTTTATGTGGGAAGAGAGGACGGTCCCATGGGAGGGGCCAGCTGTTCTTTTCCCTGCCTAGTTAACTCCTAGTGGGACAAGCCTAAACCCCACAAGTCAATGAAGAGCTGCGTCTGTCAGTGAACTCGGAGAAAAGGATTTTACGGTAAGTTTTAATAAAATCCCTTTTTTATTTTTGTACAGACTTCTGAGCTTGCGTCAGCTGTGATCACACACGGCGGAAGCTCATCGGCGGGTACAAGGGTACTGAATGTCCTCTGGCACCTGCCGATCATCGGGCAGAAAGACAGAACTGCGATCTGCCTATGTAAACAAGGGACATTGCCGTTCTGACGGGGGAAGGGATGGAGTTTCTGCCCCTGCAAAGCAGGGAATAAATAACACATCTTCTCTAGTAAATGCACCTCACACAGTGTAGTAAAACACTGGCTAGGCACACAGCTAACCCTTTGATCGCCCCTGTTAACCGCTTCCCAGCCAGTGTCATTAGTACAGTGACAGTGCATATTTTTAGCACTGATCACTGTAGTATTGTCACCATTCCCCAAAAGTTTCCGCCGCAGTATCGCAGTCTAGCTAGAAGTCGCTGATCGCCGCCATTACTAGTAAAAAAAGAGTATCCCATAGCTTGTAGACATGATAACTTTTACACAAAGCAATCAATATACGCTTATTGGGATTTTTTACCAAAAATATGTAGCTGTATACATATTGCCCTAAATTTATGAAGAAATTTGACATTTTTTTTTTTTATTTTTTTTATTGGATCTGTTTTTATAGCAGAAAGTTTAAAAAAAATATATATATATATATATACCGGTGTGTGTATATATATGTATGTATATATATATATATATATATATATATATATATATACATTTTTTTTGTTTATATCGCAAAAAGAAAACACAGAGGTGATCAAATAACACCAAATAAAGCTCTATTTGTGGGGAATAAAAGAGCATACATTTTATTTGGGTACAGCATTGCATGACCACGCAATTGTCAGTTAAAGTAACGCAGTGCCGTACTGCAAAAAATGCCATGGTCATGAAGGGGGGGTAAACCTTTTGTAGGTCAAGTGGTTTGAAATGCCATTAAAACTTGAACACAAATAATTTTGCTAATACGTCCTTTTTACAACGGACATTGCTCAATTTAGAAGTAGTAGTGTTTTTCACTTTACCTATTCAATGACTGTGGCCATTACTACCAGGTTGCTATTTTTGCTTTATGATAAAGGTTTGGTCTTTCCTTTAGGTGGATAACAAAGGAAGAAACTTCATGCATGTGGCAGTGCAGAATTCTGACATCGAGAGTGTACTCTTTCTAATCAGTGTACATGCCAATGTCAGTTCAAGAGTGCAGGATGCCTCCAAGTTAACCCCCCTCCATCTAGCTGTGCAGGCTGGGTCAGAAATCATTGTCCGCAACTTGGTATGTACACAAGTGTAACAGTTTAAAAAAATGAAACAAGAAACTGTGCTAATAAATTGTAGCCGCTTGCATAGTGATGGACAATCAATATAACATAAGTGTAACATATAAAGCGTGGTGATGTCATGGAGCTAAACGCTGTGACGTCACCGCACTTATGCAAACCCACAGTTGGGATTCCGGAAAGGTATTACTATACAGAGCTGTTTTTTTTTTTTCCTGTGTGAGTTTTTTAAATCTATTTTAGTATACTTTAATACCAGAACACTATTTGGAGCACTTGGCTCTTTTTTTTCTGTTTTGGCATGCATATAATGTTCGGAGGGGGATTTTCATGAGAAGTGGTGGATATTACCCATTGTATTTGTTACCATCATATGCAGTGTGACTTCTTTAGTAGGCGGTCATGTCTTATCACCTAAGCCCCTTTGCATAGGCACGGTGGCGTAGTGGATCTTTGGGAATAGGGTACATATGAAGATTTTCTTCTGTTCTTCTGGTTTATACTGTATATTTCATGGTCTTTGAAGGTAATTAATTTCACTGGAATATATGTATTAATAATTATTCCTTACGGTTTATTTTTTTCTCACTGTTCTTTGGATTTTTTTTTTTTTCATTATCACTTATACAGTGCTTTGGAATACACACTTTTTTTGATATATATTAATTGGGATTAGCGCAACACATTTTATGCTATGTACACATGCCTAGATTTAAAAACGATGACATTTAAAGCGCATGTTTTCTGTGATAGCCATATTGGCTTCTCAGCTTCTGTCCCTCACTATACAGACAACAAGTAGCTTCTAACAGCGTGATTAGAACATTTTGTTTTTATTGCACACCTGCACATACTGTAAAACGTCAGTGATGTCTTTCTATGTCTGCTTGTGCATATACGTAAATCATATTGTGTTCAATGACAAACGGAAGCCTTTGAAAGTATTTGGGCAGTGAAGTCAGAGATTGGAGCCAGAGGTGAGAAGGGTGTGTGGTTAAGACTGTCAGCAAGTTTACTAGTTCTGTATTCATATTACATGGGCCCATATGTCTCCTCTTGATCTTCAGAGCCTTTCAAATGTTTCATGGTGATTGATTTCTTAGAGAATATCCTTGTCCCATTCTGAGGTGCAAATCTGTTACCTCTGATGACCATGGAGCCTTCCATTCACTATCATCAGCTAGCAGCTAAACTTTATTTATATTTGTGCATGACAGGTGGAAACTTTGCCAGCTGATGACCCTTTATCAGTACGTAGCAGTGTGTATGGTTAAAAAATACTAGAAAATTGCTTATGCCATTGACACTTGGTCACACCCTATTCATTGTCACCTGCTGCTCATTAAAGTAAAACTTAAGTAAAAAAAAAAACCCTCCTTTCCAATGAAATTGTATATGCATAGGAAGGTGTTTTCTTTTTTTTTTTCTTTTAATTTTTAGAAAAATGCAAGCAGAGTCATAATATCTCACCAAATATAAAATTACAATTGTAAGGGATGCCTGTAACTTGAATTCAATCTCTGTGAAGCCTGCTTTTGAAAGCAGTCAGATACGTATGTTAAACAGGCTTCTGGGGCAGTCTGTACCCAGTAAGCTAGTGCCATGGCAGCAGGGAAGAGAAATGTAGTCGTTTTCAAAAAATCATAGCATGCAGGCTGAAATGGAAAGACATTTTTAATAACAATTAAAAAACAGCTTGTGTAGCGGCTATGTTACACAATTTCCTGAAAGGGGCATGAGGATTTAAATTTGAATGCGCCACTTTTAGGCTTCATGCACACAGGACGTTTTTACAGCTGCTATTTTCAGCTGCAGACATTTTTTTCTACAATTAATAAACTCCCCATTATGTTATCCTATGTGTCCATGCACACATAGGCTGTTATCAACTGTTTTTGGCTGGGGCGTTTTTGAGCTGTAAAAAAAAAAAAGCCAAGACCAGTGGGTTCTTTTGGGCGTTTTTCAGCTGTAAAAACGCTCAAATACGTGGCTCACAATGTTTTTGATCCATTGAAAAATAAAACGTAAAGAAACGATAACATGAGAACAACGCTCAAAAATGCTGGTGCAATAACTCCGAAAAAAGTTGGAAAACTCGCTACAAAGCTACTGACGTTTTTTTTTTTTTTTTTTTTAAGGTCCTGTGTGCATGAGGCCTAAGGAAATCCACCAGGCAAAAGCCATGAAATGTTAGGCTATCTTAGACCCCATACACACTATTAGATTTTCTGCAGATTTTTGTCTCCAGATTTACCAAAATGATGTAGAACAAGGGCCTGCCTGATTGCATGCAAATTGAAACTCTTAAGGTTTGACCTCATATTATATGGTTTTGGTAAATCTGAAGACAAAAATCTGCAGGAAATCTAATAGTGTGTATATGGTCGAAGTACTGATAAACCTCTATGTAATAAACCAGTAAGGGCCACCTTCCCTCCTGTCTTTTTTCCAAAATGTGACTGTTAATATCTTAGTGTTGCAATAAGATTTGTTTTAAGACAAACTAACTTTGATATTGTGCTCTGATAGCTCCTTGCAGGTGCCAAGGTGAACGAATTGACAAAGCATCGTCAGACCGCACTTCACCTCGCAGCACAGCAGGATCTGCCAACCATCTGTTCTGTACTCTTGGAGAACGGCGTTGATTTTGCAGCCACTGATGAAAATGGCAATAATGGTAAATGGAAATGTAATCATTTTTGTTTCTTTTTGCAAGTGATTAGAGGCATTAAGCCTGACCCCTTTAAGTCCCAGGGTAATCAAAACCTTTGTGACCAGATCACATTTTAAAGTTGCCAGGTTTTTGAAAGCGCTCATTCAAAAACTTTTTAATAGCTTTGCATACCAGAATGATTTATGAGTTATGATTTTTAAGCACACATAGGGATTGACTTACTAAAACTTGAGAGTGCAAAATCTGGTGTAGCTGTGCATGGTAGCCAATCAGCATCTAACTTTAGCTTGTTCAATTAAGCTTTGACAAAAAAATCTGGAAGTTTCTATGCACAGCTGCACCCCATTTTGCACTCTCCAGTTTTAGACATTCAACCCCATGGGGACCTTTGTTTCACAGCTGTCACTGTTTTGCGCCTTAGGCTAGATTCACACTATCCGACACAAAAACGGTCTGACTTTGATCCTACTTTGCTCTGCGACTCGTGTCCTACAACGGTCCTACATCGGTCCGACTTCTGTGAACGGGATCCGACTTTGATACCGACAATACCAGGCACCATAGGCTCTGGGGACCTTGAAGGGGAACCCCCTCCAAATTAAAAAATTTACCCCACCTCCCCCTCCCTGGACCATACCAGACCTCATGCCCTCAACATAGGGAGTATGGGTGCTTTGGGGCAGGGAGGGCTGCGCCCCCCCACCCCAAAATGTCTTGTCCCCATGTTGTTGAGGACAAGGTCCTCTTCCCGACAACCCTTTCCGGTGGTTGTCGAGGTCTGCAGGCGGGAGGCTTATCGGAATCTGTAAGCCCCCTTTAACAAGGGGGCCCCCAGATTCCGCCCCCCACCCTATGTGAATGAGTATGCGGTACATTGTTTCCCTATCCATTCACCTAAAAAAAAAAAAAAACACACACTACACAGGATTTTAAAGTATTTTATTCAGTCAGCTCTTCTCCCTCCGATTTCTTCTCCCCTCTCCGGCGTCTTCTTTCGTCTGCTCTTTTGTGGGGTCGTCTTTCTTCTGCCGGTTCTTCTCCCTCTCCGCGGCGTCTTCTGCTCTTTTACGGCGTCTTCTGCTCTTTTGCTGGTTCTTCTCCGCTGTCTTCTCCCTCTGCTCTTCTTCCCATGTTGATGCGATGTGATCTCCGCACAAATGCTGTCTCTGCGCTGGGCGATGACTTATATTGACATGGGGCGGGCCACCCGCTGATGTCATCCGGAGGCCCCACCCCCTATGACGTCACTGGCCCATCATGCTCCGGGCGGTGACGGCATAAGGGGATGGGCCTCCGGGTGACGTCAGTGGGTGGCCCCGCCCCATGTCAATATACGTCAACGCACAGCGCAGAGACCGCATTCGTGCGGGAGGTCATGTTGAGTCAGCCTTGGAAGAACAGGGAAAAGACAGCGGAGAAGACACGGCAAAAGAGCAGAAGACTCTGTGGAGAGGGAGAAGACCTGTCAGAAGAAAGAAGACCCCCCGCATACTCATTCACATAGGGTGGGGGCCGGAATCTGAGGGCCCTCTTGTTAAAGGAGGCTTTCAGATTCTGATAAGTCGCCCCCCGCCCGCAGACCCCAACAACCACTGGCAAGGGTTGTTGGGAAGAGGCCCCTGTCCTCATCAACGTTTTTATTTTGCGTGGGGTTCTCCTTCAAGATCCTCAGAGCACAAGTCGCATGCCAAAGTCGGCTCGGTTAAGACAATGATCCGACTTTTTAATTGATATTCAATGGGCTGAAGTAGGATCAAAGTCGGACAAAAGTAGTACAGGAACCTTTTTCAAAGTCGGTCCGACTTGTGTTGGACCAGCTAAGACGGCTCTCATAGGGAATCATTGATTTTGTGATACAATGCGACTTGTGCGCCTAATGTTGGTCCGATTCTCGGACTAGTATGAACCCAGCCTTATACTTTATTCTGTGCTACCCTAACAGATTAAATATATTGTTTAACTGTAGAACAGGTAGGGCTTTAGTTTTGTATACATATTTCCTTTTTTTTTTTTAATTATTGAAAAATTAAGAGACAGAGCATTTTCCTGTACTTTTTTGAATGCAAAATGTACGCAATTTACACCCCCCAGATTTTTACCACAAAATATAAGCCTCAGAGTCTGTTGAGTTTAAAATAATATCACATAAGTTGTGATTTTTTGGTAAGACAGCAGAAAGTTAAAACTCAAAGTAAACAATTGCATTCTATATTAGTAGAGCTTTGTTCAACTTTTGACACTACATTGCTGTACACGCAGGGTAAAAAAATTGGTTTGTGTAAATTGGTAGGATAACATTAAGCTAAGCTTTGTCTGCGAATAACTATGTCTAGCAGTTGTTTTTTTATTTATTGCCAGCCATGCTAACAGACTTAAGATGTTTATACTACTCAGTGGTCAGTCCAGTAATTTCAGATACATGGTAGCAAGCTTAAAATAGCTCTTTCACTTTTTTTTTAAATGCCTCCTGCAACATAAGATGAAGAACACTTGGTGAGTGTTGACTCTTCACGGTCTTTAACAGCTATGACATCCAAAGAATCTCCTGCATCTGACACTTCTGGGTGTGTTGGATACTTGGTCCTCTCAGCACTCTGGTTGTATTTGCTGGCCTTGATGATACTGCAGGGCACAATACCTGTGTACTGGACAGCAGATGGAACAACAGAACATATAAAAAGGACCAGGCATCCATGAAGAAGGTAGCTCCAGGTCACCGTCACTTTATTACCAGGCTTCTTATATCTTTTTAGTGGAGAAATTCATTTTTTACAGTTAATGTGATCAAGTCTTGTTCTCCCTTTTTTCATCTGGAGAATGCAGTAGGAAGATTGAGTCAGAGTGTTGAAGGGGACTGCCACACTTTAGCAGGGATCGTTAAACTATTCTATAGTACAAGGGGGCCAGTTAACCTATTAGTATGTATTTTGGTTATGGGAGAAAACTGACACAAAGAGAGAGCATGCAAATTTAATGCAGATAGTATTCTTGTAAGGATTGGTACTGCAGGGAAAAGTAGTAACAAGTTGGCTTCCATTCCCACATGTGCTGCTTTACAATGCAGTGGCTGGTGTGCGGTGCAGTCCAGTGGGATCACTGCAGTTTCGATGGGCTGATCTCAGCGCATCGCACTCTGTACTTTTTTTTTAACAAACTTCATTGAAATGTCACACGGACAATTCATCAAGTTGGATTGGCCGCCACACGTGTAGTGTAAACTTGGCCATACATTGATCAAAACTCAGATTGGTAGATTCGGTAGGGATTGGGCAAATTAAATCAGCCAGCTAGTTAAAAAGAAAAAAAAAATCAAACTGTCTTTTACTAGATATAGTACCTGTATTTATCCACATATCAGCCTCCTGTAATCCCCTGCCCTTCAGCACTCAGACTTTAATAAAGGCATACGTTGCAACATATAGACTATTTCTGGTGTGCTGTATCAAATTTTCTGTTTTTCCTTACAGCTCTTCATCTTGCAGTAATGCATGGTCGGTTGAACAATATCCGTTGCCTTTTAACGGAGTGTAATATTGATGCAGAAGCACTTAATGTAAGGTAATCTTTCAAATGTTTTTTTTTTTTTATATTATAGCTAGGCTTTAAATTGTTTTTCCTTTATAGCTACACTGCTCAAAAAAATTAAAGGAACACTTTGAGAACACATTAGGTCTCAATGGGAAAAAATATGCTGGATATCTATACTGATATGGACTGGGTAACGTATTTGGATTAAAAGGATGCCACATTGTTTGAAGGAAATGAAAATTATCAACCTACAGAGGGCCAAATTCAAAGACACCCCCGAAAAGCAAAGTGAGAAATTGATACAGCAGGCTAGTCCATTTTGCTGAAATTTCATTGCAGCAACTCAAAATGTACTCAGTAGTTTCTATGGCCCCCACGTGCTTGTATGCATGCCTGAAAACATTGGGGCATGCTCCTAATGAGATGACGGATGGTGTCCTGGGGTATTACCTCTCAGATCTGGACCAGGACCTCACTGAGCTCCTGAACAGACTGAGGTGCAACTTGGCGGTGTCGGTTGGACCAAAACATAATGTCCCAGAGGTGTTCTATTGGATTTAGGTCAGGCGAGCATGGGGGCCATTCAGTGGTGTCAATTCCTTCATCCTCCAGGAGCTGGTTGAATACATGAGGCCGGGCATTGTCATGCACCAGGAGTAACCCAGGACCCACTACACCAGTGTAGGGTCTGGCAATGGGTCCAAGGATTTCATACCGATACCTAATGGCAGTCAGGATGCCATTGTCTAGCCTGTAGAAGTCTGTGCGTCCCTCCATGGATATGCCTCCCCAGACCATCACTGACCCACCACCAAACCGGTCATGCTGAACGATGTTACAGGCAGTATAACATTCTCCATGGCTTCTCCAGACCCTTTCACATCTGTCACATGTGATCAGGGTGAACCTGCTCTAATTTGTGAAATTCTGGTGATCAATGGCAAATGCCAATCAAGCTCCATGGTGCCAGGCAGTGAGCACAGGGCCCACTAGAGGACGTCGGGCCCTCATGTCACCCTCATGAAGTCTGTTTCTGATTGGTCAGAGACATTCACACCAGTGGCCTGCTGGAGGTCATTTTGTAGGGCTCTCTAAAATAATGTGTTTGCATAAGTGTGCACACCCTTTTATAACTGGGAATGTAGCTATGTTCAGAATTAAGCAATCACATTCAAACTCATGTTAAATAGGAGGAAGTACATACCCGCCATCATTTAAAGTGCCACTGGTTAACCCCAAATAAAGTTCAGCTGTTCTAGTAGGTCTTTCCTGACATTTTCTTAAATCACATTCTACAGCAAAAGCCATGGTCTGCAGAGAGCTTCCAAAGCATCAGAGGGATCTCATTGTTAAAAGGTATCAGTCAGGAGAAGGGTACAAAAGAATTACCAAGGCATTAGATATACCACGGGACACAGTGAAGACAATCCTAATCAAGTGGAGAAAATATGGCACAACAGTGACATTATTTAATAATGTACACAGCGCCTTCCCTTTTAGATTTATATATAATCCCTATGAATGTACAGATGTGTGGATGCGCATCACACGTGAACCACCACACCTGGGGCTGCTGCCAATGGAAATAGATCTCTTGAAAACTGGTTAACAGAATAGGCAGCGCCTCTACACATTCACCCCAAAAATACTTGTTAACAGTGACTATAAAGATAAGTGAATAAAAAATATATAAACTTAAAAATAACCAAGAGGCCACTACTGGCTCTCTTGTGGAATACACAAAAAATTCATAATTTGCTTTAAATTCTTATAAAGTGTCCATAGTGCTTAGAAAGTGCTTGATATAACTCCAAAGTGCATCCGTGTAGAAAATTATATCACAAACCCATAGTTCATAAAGTGTCACATTCATAAATACATTAAGAATAAAGTGTCCAAGTGCTGGAATTATTGTTGGCAAAATTACCAACAAGTTCTTTCAATGAAAACCAGTGCAGACAGAGTGCTTCTTAACGTGCTGGAAGGGTTAATGTCAGTGGAGCATGCAGTCTGTGCCAGAAGCCCCCCTCTGTGTCCCCACTCACCAGAGGCTATTGACCATCTGCTTTTCAGTCAGAGGTCAAAAGCAGCTTGTTAGGGGGGAGAGATGCGGCATATCCCCAAATGCTAAGTGTTGTATCGGATTCCTTCAGAGCATAAATGGATGGAAATGTTGCCTATGGCTCGGAGGATAAAAGAGAGAGCTCATGTGTAGACCGCCAAAACACAAATTTATTGCGCAAAATAGAGATACACTTACAGGATGATGATAAAAAACCTGCGGTGTGAAATCTCAAATAGCGTGCGTTCCACTGCTCTCACCCTCCGAACCGGAAATGGCGATGACGGCTGCGGCGACCGGACGTGATGTCAACGCGTTTCGCCACGTGATTGGGCGTCTTCACGGACACAGAACCCGGCCACAGCAGCATTCATATACACAAGGTTCCGCCACTCAATTAGGCTGAAAGCCAATAGGAAAACACAAGGTTCCACTGTCCATTAAGCCTTGCAGCCGTCTTAGCCAAATTCGCCCTCCGGTGGTGAACATTGGGAACGCACGCCCTTTAATCAAATCACAACCCCAGGCCGTTCATGTTCAAAAATCAAAACATAAAATGAAGTTAAAATATAAAATACACATTAAAATAGGACAGAACCAGTCAGAACAATACAGGAAAAAATATATAGAGTTAAAATTAAAAAATGTATAGAATTATTCCTCTCAACAATTTAGTATGCGCAATTCTTCCCCCAAGGCTATATCGTTGGATACAATAACTCCCATCAACTCACATCTATGGGAGAAGCAACACACCCTAAACAATAAAAACTATTAACTAAAAACTGATACAAGGTAGTCTCAGCAACTTAAATAGAAATATAAATATATATTAAATCAAAAACAATATGGTATATTCCCTATTGATTACCAGTTGTAGCAGAATGACCACTTTTATGTGGATCTATCCAGACCCACATACATGTAGATGCATTATTCTACACGATTGTGAAGGAAAAAATCGATCAACCTCCCCATAGACCCATGAGAAAACAAGATCCATCCACACAATGGAACCTATGCCCATTAGGAGAGGTCATATGCATACTCCTCCCACTCATTGTCTACCAGTTGGACAGGAAACAATTTATATCCATCTCTATATTAAGGCCCAGTGGATCCAAAGTGCCCATTCTATGGATCCATCTGGTCTCATTCTGCGAGATGGCTCTAGTCATGTTGGTACCCCTCCAGTGGCCCTCAACCCGATCAATCCCACAGAACATCAATTGACTGGGATCTCTCTCATGCACTAGCCTAAAATGGTTGGATAGGCTGTGATGTCGAAAGCCTTTCTTTATATTGGTGACATGCTCCCTCAGTCTCACCTTGAGTTTACGTGTAGTCCTACCAATATACTGAAGGCCACATGTGCATGTCAGAAAATATGTGACATGAGTGCTGTCACATGTAATACATTTTCTGACAGCATAGGACCTCCCTGTGGAGGTGGAAGTAAACTCTGTGGTCCTACGCTGTCTGAAATTAGATGTGGTACACATCACACACCTGCCACAACTAAAGAAACCCTCCATGTCTAAAAAGGTACAGGTCTTAACAGGAGGGTCAATGACATTAGGGGCTAGTCTGAGACGCAGAGATGGTGGCCTCTTATACACAAACTGCGGACGGTCTGGTATGAGGCCTGCTAAATCCCTATCTCTGTGTAACAGAGGCCAATGCTTTTTGATAATCCCCTCGAATTGCCTATATTCCCTGAAGAAAATGGTCATAAAAGATATACCGTGATTCTCTTTCTTATTTTTATTTTTATTGAATAATGACCCTCTATCCATGTTTCTAATTGAAATTTTGGTATTTTCTAAGGAGGATCTAGTATAGCCCTTTTCAATAAACCTCTCCAGAATAATGTCAGCCTGTTGATCATAATCTGCTAGAGAGTCGCAATTCCGTCGGATCCTCATCATCTGACCCCTGGGGATGCCATCCAGCCATCTGGGGTGATGGCAACTCCCCAGGGGTATATACCCGTTCCGATCTACCGTTTTGAAGAACGTACGGGTCAGGAGCCTATCCCCTTGTTTATATAGGGTGAGGTCTAGGAAATTTATGGCTTCGTTATGGATTTCTTCTGAGAAAGAGATGCCTAAGGTGTTTGTACCCATATTTTCCAAAAACTGAACTAGTGAATCTTTTGACCCTGCCCAAATAATCAAACTCCACATACTACCCTCAGGAATCATTCAGTATTCAATCCCAAAACGGCGGGTAACCATTTCATTGAGAGTTTTAAACAGGCAGTAGAACAGGATCTGGCCATGTTGAAAACAAAACCGACAAGATGTAAAAGAGATATAGAAAAAGGGATCAAGGATCTAGAGGCCAAGAAAAACATTGTAATCAGGGCCGCCGATAAAGGCATTGATTGAACATGAACGGCCTGGGGTTGTGATTTGATTAAAGGGCGTGCGTTCCCAATGTTCACCACCGGAGGGCGAATTTGGCTAAGACGGCTGCAAGGCTTAATGGACAGTTGAACCTTGTGTTTTCCTATTGGCTTTCAGCCTAATTGAGTGGCGGAACCTTGTGTATATGAATGCTGCTGTGGCCGGGTTCTGTGTCCGTGAAGACGCCCAATCACGTGGCGAAACGCGTTGACATCACGTCCGGTCGCCGCAGCCGTCATCGCCATTTCCGGTTCGGAGGGTGAGAGCAGTGGAACGCACGCTATTTGAGATTTCACACCACGGTTTTTTTATCATCATCCTGTAAGTGTATCTCTATTTTGCGCAATAAATTTGTGTTTTGGCGGTCTACACATGAGCTCTCTCTTTTATCCTCCGAGCCATAGGCAACATTTCCATCCATTTATGCTCTGAAGGAATCCGATACAACACTTAGCATTTGGGGATATGCCGCATCTCTCCCCCCTAACAAGCTGCTTTTGACCTCTGACTGAAAAGCAGATGGTCAATAGCCTCTGGTGAGTGGGGACACAGAGGGGGGCTTCTGGCACAGACTGCATGCTCCACTGACATTAACCCTTCCAGCACGTTAAGAAGCACTCTGTCTGCACTGGTTTTCATTGGAAGAACCTGTTGGTAATTTTGCCAACAATAATTCCAGCACTTGGACACTTTATTCTTAATGTATTTATGAATGTGACACTTTATGAACTATGGGTTTGTGATATAATTTTCTACACGGATGCACTTTGGAGTTATATCAAGCACTTTCTAAGCACTATGGACACTTTATAAGAATTTAAAGCAAATTATGAATTTTTTGTGTATTCCACAAGAGAGCCAGTAGTGGCCTCTTGGTTATTTTTAAGTTTATATATTTTTTATTCACTTATCTTTATAGTCACTGTTAACAAGTATTTTTGGGGTGAATGTGTAGAGGCGCTGCCTATTCTGTTAACCAGTTTACAACGGTGACATTGCCAAGAACTGGACGTCCCTCCAAAATTGATGAAAAGACAAGAAAACTGGTAAGGGAGGCTGCCAAGAGGCCTACAGCAACATTAACCACTTCAGCCCCGGAAGAATTTCCCCCTTTAGGACCAGAGCACTTTTTGCAATTCGGCACTGTGTTGCTTTAACTGACAATTGCGCGGTCGTGCGACGTTGTACCCAAACGAAATTTGCGTCCTTTTGTTCCCACAAATAGAACTTTCCTTTGGTGGTATTTGATCACCTCTGCGCCATTTCTGATTGCCGCTATAAACAATAAAAGAGTGACAATTTTGCAAAAAAAAAAAACAGTTTTTCTTACTTTTTACTAAAATACAAATCCAAAAAAGAAAAATATAAAAAAACATTTTTTTTTCATCGGTTTTGGCTTATTTATATTCCTCGTATTTTTGGTAAAAAAAAAACACAATCGGCGTTTGGTTTGCGCAAAAGTTGCCGCGTTTTTTTTTTTTACTAGTAATGGTGGCGATTTGTGATTTTTAGCGGTACTTCGATATTGCAGGGGACATGTCGGACCATTTTGACACTTTTTTTGGGACCAATGACATTTATACAGCGATCAGAAATTTAAATGCCACCGATTACTGTATAAATGTCATTGGCAGTGAATGGGTTAACCTGCAGGGGGTAGTGAAGGGGTTAACTGTGTTCCCTAGGCATGTTCCAACTGTGAGGGGGCTGGGCTGTTATGGGCATAAAAGATCTAACTGATCCCAGTGACAGGGATCAGTAGATCTCCTATGTCACCACTGACAGAACAGGGAACCGCTGTGTTTACATCTGCGGTTCCCCGTTCTTTTGCTCTGGCTGCTCACCGCGGCTCTCCGGCGAACATCGGGTCCGCCCAAGCCGCGGGCACACTCCTCCGGAGTGCGCACGTGCCCCCTAGTGGCCACTCTGCAAATCGCCGTCTATTTACTGCGATTCGCGGAACACGTCCACACTGCCGCAGTAAATATACTGTAGGTGGTGTGGAAGCGGTTAAGGCTGGGTTCACACAGCAGCATGGAGCGACTCACAGCAGGGGTGCAGTGCGTCCCCGTTCACCGTTTCAGGTCCGATTTCAGCCTGAAATTTTGGCTGAATTCAGACCTGAAACTGAAAAGAAGATGCTCAGGACTCCTGTGCAATTTGCACCGGAGCCACTCCAGAGATGTGTGAACCCTTCCTTAGAGAGCCTGTCACAATCTCCTGACATGCAAATTCCACATCCAATTCGCAATAGTGTGAACCCAGCCTAAAGCAGCTGCAGGAATATCTGGCAAGTACTGGCTGTGTGGCACATGTGACAACAATCTCCTGTAGTCTTTGTCTGGGCTATGGGGTAGAGTGGCAAGACGGAAACCTTTTCTTATGAAGAAAAACATCCAAGCCCAGCTAAATTTTTCAAAAACACATCTGAAGTCTCCCAAAAGCATTTGGGAAAATGCGTTATGGTCAAGATTTAACTTTTTGGCCAGAATTCCAAAAGATATGTTTGGTGCAAAAACAACACTGCACAATGCCAGAAGAACACCATACCCACAGTGAAGCATGGTGGTGGCAGCGTCATGCTTTGGGGCAGTTTTTCTTCAGCTGGAACAGGAGTCAAGGTGGAGGGAATTATGAACAGTTCCAAATACCAGTCAATATTGGCACAAAACCTTCAGGCTTCTGCTAGAAAGCTAAACATGACGAGGAACTTCATCTTTCAGCATGACAACGACTCAAAGCATACATCCAAATCAACAAAGGAATGGCTTCACCAGAAGAAGATTAAAGTTTTGGAATGGCCCAGCCAGAGCCCAGACCTGAATCCGATAGAACATCTGCGTGATGATCTGAAGAGGGCTGTGCACAGGAGATGCCCTTGCAATCTGACAGATTTGAAAAGTTTTTGCAAAGAGTGGGCAAATATTGCCAAGTCCAGATGTGCCATGCTGATAGACCCATACCCAAAAAGACTGTGTGTGGTAATAAAATTAAAAGGGGCTTCAACAAAGTGTTAGTTTAGGGTGTGCACGCGTGTGTAACCATATTATTTTGTTTTTTTTTGTTTTTACTTCCCTCCATCTAAACGATTATAGTTTGTATTTTAACTGAGTTGTAGTGTTTATAGCTCACATTTAAAGGTGGAAAAAGTTCTGAAATCATTTATCTTTATCTCCTTTTTTTACATTCCAGAAACCTGACATTTTAACGGGTGTGTACACTCTTTATATCCACTGTATATGCTTTGGGTACCACAGCTATTTTGATTATAATTATTGAGGTGAGCTTGAACATTGTATTCATTTACAGATGTGTCTGGACCATCAATTATCTCTCAGCACCTTTTAAGGGTCAGGCCTCTGCTCTTGCAAACTTGTTCCAGGGAGACCGTTGGTTTCTTTAAAACCTTTGTACGAGGTGTGTCCCATGTGGCTCTTTCTGTGTGCTTCCCTGTGACTCCATGGTATCTGAATTTGGTTCTGTCTTCGCTTCAGAAACAGCCTTTTGAACCTATTGGGTTTATTACCCTTTCTACTCTTAACCATAAGGTAACGTTTCTTGTTGCTGCAGTTTGAGTATCTGAGCTGCTGGCCTTAGCCTGTAAAGGGCCTTTTCTGGTCATGCACCTAGCCAAGGTGGTATTGAGGTTCAGAACGTCATTCCTACAAAAGGTAGCGTTGCCTTTCATCTCAACCAGGACATTGTTCTTCTTTCTGTCCCTCTGTCTGGCTCCAGTTTATAAATATATTTCCTACAGTTTGGGCTTTGAGAGTCTTATCTTGCAGTCGCTGCTTCATTCAAAAAGATTGACTTTGTCATGACTGGTTGTCCGGGAGTAAACTAGCTGTTCCTTAAACACTTCTCGGTGGCTCAGGCACAGCAGTATTCAAGCTTATGAGCTCAAGGATTGGGTGCTATCCTTTACTGTCAAGGCACACTTTATTAGATCTGGAAGTTCCTCTTGGGCTCTTTGGCTCTAGGCTACTATTTCTCAGATTTTAAAGATTGTCACCTGGCCTTCTGTCCACATGTTCTACACATTTTACCAGGTGGATATTTAGGCCTCATCTGATGTCAGCTTTGGGTGTAAAGTCCTTTAGGGCATTCTTTGAACTGCAGGCAGATGATGGTTCTGATGTTTTGTTGTGGACTGGTTAGCATTTTGTTTGCTGTTGCCCACCCCCTAGTTGGACTGCTTTTGGATGTCCCGACAGTATATGACTTCCTGTGTGCCTCAGTGGACAAGAAAGGAGATAGGATTTTTGTACTCAGAGGCAATTATTTTCCTGAAGTCCACTGAGAGACACCGGTCCCACCTCTCTGTGTTTATGATCATATTTTGGTACTGCTTGGATATAAACAGAGGAATGCTGGAATAGAAGGGGGTGCTTTGAACTGGTCTACAATTTTGTTTGCCAGTGTCCAATCTTCCTGTAGGAGGCAGTATACACCAACAATATACTACTTCCTGTGTCCTCCGGGGTCCAAGAAAATAGTTTTATGGTGAGTGCAAAATTTATATTTTTTAACTATTCCTTTTCCTGCACGTCATCATGGGTTCGCTAGCAATGTCTTTTGGTAAGGCTTAGACATGAATAAAGACTGTTTAAGTCTTACACATTCCTCCATTTCATTTAGTCACTTCAAAATATAGGATATGGGTAACCCGCGCTCCCTTTTCAAGAAATGAGAAAAGCAGCAGCCAGCACAACAAACTGACTAATTTGTGTAACAAACTATTATAAAGTGCAACGCTTGGCAGGAAAAAAAATTTAAATCACATGAAATGATATGTGAAAAAGAAATTTATAAACACTGAAAATACTCTGTTGTATCCTGTGGGGGTGACGTCTGTCAACCCCTGATACCTCGATATAACCTCGTGGCTAAATAGAAAGTGACTTAGTGCATATCAGCAGCAGTGAATGTCCATACAAATAAACAACGTTATATAAAGAAGTCCTTAGTGATGTATACAAATGGCAAATAAATATTAAATAAAAATTATATAAAAAACAGTTCATGAATATCCATAAAATTCTTGTAAAGATAAAGTGATGAATGGGGTCTGATATGCCCGTGCACAGTGACTATATTGGATATTGGTCCAAAATGTCCACAATTTATCATAGAGTGACTTGTGCCATTTAGTGCGTTCACAATGTGATTCCTCAAAGCTTATGGATTGGTGCACTTACCAGAAGCTGGTAAGAGACCAGCGGTGAAAAGGCCTATACTGGATGGCGGCCGGACTGGAACTCCTGGGAATGGTCACCTGGTTATCTCCAAAAACATGTTAATAATATTTATTATTCTTTGGAAAATGGCCAAGAAATCAAATTCTGTCTTATGAGCACAACTGTATATTTAAATATTGCATTTGAATTCAGGAACATGGCATACCTCTACTTTTTAATATGCGCCAACAGCTAAATTACACAAATAAACTATTCAAGTAACCAAATCTATAAGGAAAATTCATAAAGTTCATATATAAAAAACATATATAGTTCTAAAATTATTCTTAATTCAAAAAAGTACTCTAGCGCTTGAAAATGGTGACTTTAAAGTGCTGGGCGCTCCAAGTAAACAGTTTGGTGGCAATATTAAAGGTGCAATAGTGCCACACGCCCCTCTTGCTCCCCCGCTCACCAGAAGATATGGGCCCTCAGCTTTGCAGTCTGGGGGTCACAAAGGTGTGATCTGGTGTCAGTGGGACCAGAAAGTGTAAAGGTATCCTCTGCTGTTATATGCTCCTTAACAGGGTATTCCTCCCAAGTGACCGCTAGATTGCCCCAATGTAAATCTCCGCCAGGCTCGGAATAAGCATAGACAGGCTCATACTGCATCACTCCTTTATTAGCGCAATATAAAAATCTACCTACAAGTTGACAAACGTGTCATGCAAAATGGCAGGAAACTAACCCGGGTCCGCCGTATACAGCGTGCGTTCCACAGGTAGCGAATGTGACATCAGTGGTTCGGAGAAGCCTGAAGTTGGTCTGTGATAACGCCCTGGAGGAGGGGCGAAATGCGTTGATGTAACTTCCGGCTTCTCCGAACCACTGACGTTGCATTCCGCTCCCCATATTGCGCTAATAAAGGAGTGTTTTAGGTGACACACTATGATATATTTGTATTTTTTGAAACTTCAAGCCTGACAAAGTTCACGCTAGTTTTCTCAGGTGCAAATGGTCCTTTTGTAAATCTTTAAGGGTATTGTACAGAACCATGTCACATGCAGTCCAGAAACACTCTACATTGCATTATAAAAACACTCTAACATTACCTGTAAAATGAGTGGGCATTCTAACCATGTCCAATTTTAAGGTTTCCTGAATAGCCTTAGTAGTTCACAAATTGATTGTTGGAGTTGCCATTTAAATGTTAACCTTGTGTAGTAAAGCAATTTATCATCCTCTTTTGTCAGGGGCCAATCTCCAATGCATATTTTGGGCCAATATGGGAAGGAAAATGCAGCAGCCATATTTGAACTCTTCCTAGAATGTATGCCAGAATACCCACTGGACAAGCCAGACATAGAGGGAAACACAGGTATTTGATAAGTTCACAACTTCATGCCACATTGTGTCTGCAAAATGTAGTTGCCGGTTTCAGATCAAGTTTCATTGTTTTCCCATTCTTAGGCCCCTTTCACACCAGAGGCGCTTTACAGGCGTTTTTTCGCTAAAAACAGCACCTGCAAAGCACCTCTAAACTGTCTCCTAATGCACCCCAGTGTGAAAGCCTGAGTGCTTTCCCACTGGGGCGGTATGCTTGCAGGACGGTAAAAAATGTCCTGCAAGCCGCATCTATGGGGCGGTGGAGGAGCAGTGTATACACCGCTCCTCCACCGCCCTGCCCATTGAAATGAATGCAGGCACTTTTAACCCTTTGTGGGGGTGTTAAAAGCGCACCGCTGCCGCCCGATTAGCGGCACCATAGCGCCGCAAATTAGCGGTGTTTTACCGCTAGGGCACGGGCGGCATAGGTGTGAAAGTAGCCTTAAGGTAATATGCTGTTGCCATACTGTTAGGTAGCATGGATTTTGGTGCTGTATTAAAAAACATTATTTTATACTCTGAAGGTATATTATTAACGCTATGTATTTTCTAGGGTTTTAATACAGCACATGGTATTAAAAAGATTCTATTACACGGCCATAGTGTGTAATTAGGAAATTATGATTGACAGAAGTTGGCAAATCCTTGTCCTATATACATTGTGCCAAGCCTAATATGTTTTCTTTGGTAGCTACCAGCCTTTACTATATATCCATAGAAGTATGACATATATTTTTAATTTCTCTGAGTGTAGGTGGCTGTATACTGCTTAATCTTTGCAAGTGATGTGCCTGATTTAAACATGGCTACACCATGATTGGAGGCATGTAGGAATTCCATAGAAGTATATAACAAATTCTTTTGACCAACCAATGCCTTCATCAAGCAAATTTTAGAACGTGTTGGGAAATTGATGTATATAAAACAAACACAAGAGGGCGCCTCCATTTAGGTCTAGCAATTTATTAAAAATTATAAAACACAATAAAAAAACAATTACTGGTAAAAAGGGGATCAAGGCTTGTCATAATCCCATATAGACCTCCATAGGATGACCGTGAAGCTGCAGAGCTTGGCAGGCAAGAGGCTTACTGAAACAGAGTTCTTGGTGGAAGTGCAGCTGTCAGGCTTCAGGCTGGAACATTGGCAGCATCAGCTTCCAGATGTAGCAAGAAGGCTGAGGCTCCAGTGACCACCTCTCTCAGCTGGGTGATGATGACCAGGTCAATATCTCGGCCTGACAGCTGTACTTCCACCAAGTACAAAGCTTCAGTCAGCCGCTTGCCTGCCCTTTTAACTATTGAGTGCATTATTATTGTCTTTTAATCTTTTTAATAAATCACTACACCTAGATGGAGGCGCCCTCTTGTGTTTGTTTTATATATATATATGCTTTAGGATCTCAAGACCTAATCTGAGAGGAGCTGTGTCCCCTTTACCAGGTGCCACAAATACTGAACGGACCCTCTGTACATTGCTTCACCCTTCCCAGCAAACTATGCAATGAAAAACAGGGATATTTACACTTTACCAGGTGTTCCCTATCACTCTCCTGGCCCTCTTATGTGCCCCTTTAAATGATGGCTGGAGTCTAGTCAGTGCAATAGCTTATTATTTTCTTTGGAAAATTGCTGTACAAGTCTGTATTAAACCTAGTACCTAGGTCTGCTATATGAAGGGCAACAAGCACATATCTTATTGCCTGAATTTTTATTTTTTGGTAAGCCCATCTCTGGCTTGCTGTAGCAGCAGCCTCTGTAATCTGATATTCTAAATAGATTGAGGTATGTAGGTATCTATATCCTTCAGTTAGCAGCTAGCCTTTTACTCACACACGTGATCAACATTCTAACCAGCCAAATACAGATTGGCCCTCTTTTTTTCTAAATCCTTATTCTCCTAATATGGCTATATCCTGCAGATTCAAATAACCACAGAAAGAAAAAGGACTGGCATGCATTCTTAAAAGGAATAATCCTATTAATTATTCGACTTTTAAAGTAGAACTATTTCCCCCTACAAAATATGTGCTGCCGCACTTAATTGTAAGTGCATGTGCACTTACTTATTTACTTCGTCCTCCTCCAAGCTACCTCAAATACCTTTTGATCCTGCCAGGAAGTGCACCTCATGCAGCTTCCTGTAATGGGGAGGAGGAGCTGCAATGATACTGCACCACTGCTGCTAAAATTTTAGAAGAAATTTTCCCTCATTTAGGCTGTGTCTGCTTGTGCTAGCTAGCCTGGGATGAGAAGATGTTGCAGGGGTGTGGCTGTCATCAGTAATTGTTTCAAAAGGCTTGTCAATCAGTAGCTGGCCAGTAGTTCTGCCTTCCCACTTTTGGCTGCAGTGCCTGGGAGGGGAAGATATGTGAGGCACAAATGAAGGATTTGACTGACTCAAGGGAGATAAAAAAACAAAAAAAAACTTATTTTAACTTAAAATTTCTGCATTACACAATTAGGCCCCTTTCACACTGGGACCACGCTATGGCGCTGCTATTCGGGCGGCAGAACGGCACTTTTAACCCCCCCCCCCCCCCACAAGGGGTTAAAAACCCCCCCACAAGGGGTTAAAAGTGTCGGCGCTCCTGGAGCGGTGTACAGCCGCTTTGGGAGCGCTGCCCATTCAATCCAATGGCAGGGGCGGTGGAGGAACGGTGTATACACCACTCCCCACATTCCTGAAAAATCATGCTTGCAGGAGTTTAATTTTACTCCCGCAAGCACACCACCCTGAGCCGCCCCAGTGTGAAAGGACACACTGGGTTGAATTGGGAAACAGTTTACAGTCGCTATTTTTAGCGCAATAGCGTCTGTAAAGCGCCCCAGTGTGAAAGGGGCATAAATGGATTTGAGAACTGGGTCTATTGGCACACCTTTAGATGAACTTTAATAAAACCTATATAAATTACAACTCTACGTTGCATTTCATGTTTTTAGTTCCATATCCTCAATGATATTTTAAGTATTAGTAAAACTTTGAGCTTCGTTTTTCAATATGGTTGGTTGCCCAAACTGTGAAACAATTCTGTTTGAGATGTATTGTCTTCACAGTGCTTCTCTTGGCCTATATGAAGGGAAATGCAAATCTGTGCCGAGCCATTGTGAAAGCCGGTGCTAGGCTGGGCGTGAACAACAACCAAGGCATCAACATATTCAACTATCAAGTTGCCACTAAACAGCTTCTCTTTAGACTTTTAGGTAAGTTGGTTTAAAGTGCTGTTTCAGTGTAACTGCTTCTAAGAATGCACTCGTAGCCATGGTTGCCCACTGTGATTTCACACTATTTAATAAATAGCTGCTCTTCTTAAGCTGGCCATTCGCTGAACACATTTTTTCTGGTCCAGCAGGGACCTGCCACATATCGATCAGTGTGTGGACTCTCCTGCTTGACAGAAGTCAATTATTCAATTGACTTCTGTCGAAGGGGCATTTTGGGAAAATTTTCCATTGATCAGCGGCTGCAGCCAGTCAGCTACAGCTGCTGATCAGTGTATTTTTGCGTTGTGTTAAATGTTGGTGCAGTATACTATACAATACTATTGCTCTTCCAGATATGTTGGACACACCTCAGAATTATGTATTGTGTCTCTCTTTAGCTTATTCATGCTCTCTAGGGCCTAGTTCAAATGGGCTTCAAGTAAAGGTGTTTAACTACTCCAAGTCCAGGCCAATTTTGAAATTTCTCACATATATGTTAAAATCTACATTTTTTTTCCTGGAAAACTACTTAGAATCCCCAGACATATTTTCTGAAAGCAGAGGCCCTGCGGAATAAAATGGTGGTTGTTGCAATTTTTTATGTTGTATATTTGCGCAGCCATTTATCCAATGCAAATTTTCAGCAAAAAAATACACTTAAATGCATTTTAGTGCATAAAAACACAATAGAATACCCATTTGGCAAAATAGTAAATTGATAACAAGCATGTCAAGATTTTAAATTTTGCACACTTGTGAAATGGCGATGAACTATAGTACCTAAAAATCTACATAGGCACTGTTTTAAAGACCTTCACAGGTTACGAATTTAGAATTAAAAGTGAGCTCTGCCTCTAGAATTATTATTCTTACTCTGACATTTGCAGCAATAACTCATGTGGTGGTCAACGTTTACATATGCATGTGAGAAATAAGTGTGTGTTTGCATTTGCACAGAAGGACGGGGATCAACTTTATTGCTATCACAAGGGATGAACAACATCCCTTGAGATAGCATGGGCAGTGACAGGTTCTCTTTATGGAGAGATCTGGGGTTTATTAGGCCCCAATCCCTCCTCTTACCTCCAAAGCAACTGATCAAACCGAGATTGGTGTGATCGGCTGCTTTACTGGCTGATATAGTCCAGTAAACAACTAAACTGGAAATGACATAATACACGTCAGTTCCATGATCATTCATCACAGTGGAGGGGAGAAATGGATGCCCCCCCCCCCTCTCCTCTGTCTGCAGCCAGCCCGACAAAGAGTAGTGGTCTTGGGCTTCCCTGGTGGAATGGGAGAATCCGGGAACAGCAGCAATGGGAGCCCCCTTCCAAGTCCTGTAAAAGTGATTGGACGGTTGTAGATCCACTCAGATTGCTTTTACAGTAAATCACATTGCCAGCTGCAGATTTTACGTTCAAAAGATTTTTAATTATCTCTTTTTGTTAATTAAATGAGCACAAGAGAAACATACAGTAAGCCGTGCAACAAAGAAATACATAGTTCCAAAACAAAAATAGAGCAACAGGGTCAATGTAATAGTGACATGAGGCTCCTTATCAAAGGACCATGGGTACAAAAAATAAAAACCTAAAACAAAACATAAACAAGAAAACAAGCATACCCTCAATGCTATGTCTGGTAAGGCAGAAAGGGAGTCTTCAACAACATATACGTATGTAGCAGTAGGCAAAAATCATCACAGTGACACATGCCACTGTAGAGACAATGAAGGCTGACATCAATACATTAAAAAAAAAAGAAAGAAACACCAGAGAAAAAACAAAAAGAGGAGAGGAAGAAAAAGAATAAGAAGAGTAAAAGGAAGAGACCACAGGAGGAACCAAGATTTGGAGCAGGCGCTGGAGTCGGGGAAAGGGATATATGCATATAGGTTGCCCACGGTTCCCAAGTTTATGCCAGCTGCAGATTTTGATACCAGGATCATGACTGTAGCTGCAGCCATGACCTTGGTATAAACGCTTCCACCCAAAAATGTATGTGTGCATTTTAAGGACTGGAAGAGGTAATGGCAAGTGATTGGCTTTCTATCTTTGGCAATGCTCAATAAACACCTCCCCATTTCTAACATAACTTTTTTTACACATGGGGGAATGGTAGATTTTGCATTGATTTGCTAAAATAAAAAATAACGGTTGCTTGCACAATCCATCAGGCGCCGTCAGTTAGCAAAACTTAATCAATGTGACAGTGGAATTATATTGAAATGCCCATCAATCATGCATGCATCATTTAACAAACATTTGAAGAACAATATGTTTGTGCTTAGCAGGGACACAGGCTGCTAAGAAGCATTTAATACTACATGAACGCTTGCAACACACCTGCTATATCAGCCAGCCGTTTGACAGTGCTTGACAAGGTTTAAAGTAATTGTAAAGGCTTTTCTCTTTCGTTCGTCGACAGGCATAGCGACTCTTAGGACTTAGTGGGTTATACTGCCCTCTTCAGGAGTTTACTAGGCAAAACAGGCGGTTCTAACAGCAAAAAGAACAGTAACAGACACAGCCCCTCCCCAGGGGGCAGTCCCTACTGGCAGATAACCCCACACCAAGTTTTTTCTGCCTAATGCAAGGAGTTAGACCCTGTTGGGATCTGTGGTACCTCTCTGGTCCACTTCGACTGTCCTGGGACAGCCTCACAGATGAAGATTTCAATCAAGCAGCTGTGCTGGACAACAGGCTGGGTCTCGGACCCAGGTAGTCTCCCCAGCCGGCCATCACGCTAGACCAGATGCTTCGCGCTGGGTCGAACGCGACAAGCCCCAAACCGGACGAGGTGGCTCCGCGGGTTATTTTTTCCTGTGTTTACACGTGGATGTGAGGCCTGGGGGCGGTCCTGGTCGGTGTTTGGCGCAGATTTACCCCCCAGCACGGTGCGGTTCTCCGCGGCAGCGGCTCTGGGCACAGCAGCATGGGGCAGCAGGAGTGGGTGAAGGCAGTGGGCAGCAGCAGGCAGCTTCTCTCCGGGTCGGGTGGTGAGTCCCTTCGGGGTGTCCCTTCTGCCCAGCCTTGCTCAGCTGTGGGGTGGGGGGTGCAGTGGTCTCCCGGCAATAGGCCTTATTTGGTGGGCATTGCCAGGGTGGGTGACAGTATGGCAGCCGAGGCGGGTGCTTCCCCACCGGACCTCTAGGTGCCTGCAGCCAGTACTTCAGGGGCTCTAGTAGATGCGATGTTGACGGTCCTGGAGACGTTTGTCTCCCAGGTAGAGTCGCTGTTGGACCACAGGTGCGCCAAAGAGTGCCCCTTGCCCCCCCTTCTTCGGGGGAGGACTCGGACCACGAGAGGGGCTTTTGCGTTGTGGGGACCCCCCTCGAGCTGTCGGATGGTGAGGTTCCCGACGCTCCTGATAGCGGGGATGAGTCAGACGTCCGCTGCTGCGCACGAGAAGGCTTTCGTAGAAGCTCTGATCACTTCAGTGCGTGAGACCCTGCGATTGGAAGAAATGGCAGGACCCTCTAGGAGGGTGCCTGTTCCCTTCGGGTCACACAGACAGGGCCCTGCGGCTAAGGTCTTTCCGTATGTGGACTTTCTCGATAAGTTCGTTTATAAGGATTGGGCTCGGCCTCAGAGCTCCCTTCCCATCCCGAAGTGTTTGGCTGTTCGTTATCCCTTTGAGGATAAATTATTGAAGAAGTGGGCTTCGCCCCCCGTGGTTGACCCACCGGTGTCCCGCCTGTGCAGGGCGACCACCATCCCAGTGGAGGGCACACCATACTTTAAGGACCCGGCTGACAGGAAGGCTGAGGCTTGTGTCAGGTCCCTATTGGTTCTGACAGGATTGGCCATGCGGCCTGTGGTGGCCTCTGCGCTGTCGTTGCAAACGCTCACTGAAGGGACAAAGCAGTTGCACAGCGAGTTGATCAGGACTCAGGCTTCTCCTTGCAGGTGGCCGTGTGAGACACGTGTGGTTCCTCACTGAGGGACTCTAGATGTTGCACTGCTTTTTACGAACTGAGCTAGCAGAGCTGGGTGTGGGGTTATCTGCCAGTGGGGACTGCCCCCTGGGAGGGGCTGTGTCTGTTACTGTTCTTTTTGCTGTTAGAACTGCCTGTTCTGCCTAGTAAACTCCTGAAGAGGGCAGTATAACCCACTTAGTCTTAAGAGTCGCTGTGCTTGTCAATGAACTCAGAGAAAGGGATTTTACGGTAAATCAAAAAATCCCATTTAAATTTTTTTAAAATAAGACGTTATACAGTCAGGTCCATAAATATTGGGACATCAACACGATTCTAATCTTTTAGCTCTATACACCACCACAATGGATTTGAAATTAAACGAACAAGATGTGCTTTAACTGCAGACTTTCAGCTTTAATTTGGGGGTATTTACATCCAAATCAGGTGAACGGTGTAGGAATTACAACAGTTTGTATATGTGCCTCCCACTTTTTAAGGGACCAAAAGTAATGGGACAATTGGCTGCTCAGCTGTTCCATGGCCAGGTGTGTGTTATTCCCTCATTATTCCATTTTCAAGGAGCAGAT
>BLSH010393145.1:590055-602326 GCA_018402905.1 Glandirana rugosa
CCCCCCCCCCCCCCCCCCGGAAGTGCCTCAGAACCGGAAGTGGCTAGTCAATCCAGATCCTGGGAAACCCCCCCCCCCCCCAATCCTATCCCGCCGTATCTGCTGAGGACAACCACGCCTGCCAGACTCGAGTAAACTTCCTTTCACAGCCTCGTTCCAGATAGGTCGCCCCATAAAATGGAACCATGGCATTCACCAGGACAGCGTAGGGGATGCCACCTTTTTCCACTTCAAAAGGATTGCCTTCTTGGCATAAAACAATACAATGGTTAGTAATGTTCTGTGTGCCCTAGCAGGAACCACCTCTTCAACTAGCCCCAAAAGATAAACTCTGACAGTCAAAGGAATCGGGATGGAGAGCACATCAGATACGCAGGTAGTTACTGCCGCCCAGAATGTCTGTATTGATGGACAAGCCCAAAAGATATGCTCTGCGTCCGCAGGGGAGTGGGTACATCTCCAGCATTCCGCAGAAGCATCAGGGTAAATTTTTGCTACTCTGGCAGGGGTAAAGTACGATCTATGGAGAAACTTAAATTGTATCAATCTATCCCTGGCTAACACTAGATATTGAAATGGCTGGTCCCAAATGTCATCCCAATCTTCCCCCTGTAGGTCTGGAATTTCTATTGACCACCGTTCTCTACATCTTACTACTGAAGGAGGGGTCAGTTTAAACAGCTCCTTATAAACTACAGATAATGTTTTGGGCAGCTCTTCTCCAGAGAGGAGGCCTTCCAAGTCCGAAGCCAGCGATTCCACCGAGGCGTCTTTAAACTGGACCTGAAACGCATGCCTGAGCTGGAGGAACCGAAAAAAATACGTGTTGGGGAGATCATGTCGGGTTTTGAGTTGGTCAAAGGTCAGCAAACTCCCCTCTCTAGTGATGTCACCCAGAGTCTTGATTCCTTTGATAGACCAGATTATTGGGTCTTGAAAATGATAAAAATGTGGTAGTCGGGGGTTCATCCACAAGGGTGTTGATGGAGAGAATCCCCTATAACTCGGACACGCCATTCTCAGTGCTAGATTCCAAGCCCTACTCGTGGCCTTCATAGTTTCAGTAAGAGGATTACCTGGGCTAGTACCCCGAAAGATAACCAGCCGCAGGCTCTCATAAGAGCCCAAATGCGCTGCTTCCAACACCGTGGCCGAATCCCCATCATCACCTGTCAGCCATCTACGCACAAACACCATCCTACTAGCCAGGAAATACTTCTGCCAGTCTGGGAGTGCCAATCCTCCCCTATTCAGCGGCTCTTGGAGGGTCTTTAAGCCTATTCTGGGAATGGCAGTTGACCACAAAAATGTGCTAGTCAGGGCGTTGAGTTTGGTGAAAAATGATTTGGGGATCCATATGGGAGCATGTCTCAAAAAATATAGGATTATCGGAAGGAGTTTCATTTTTAGTAGACTTATTCTCCCTATCGATGAGAGTGGGAGTTTAAGCCACGTCTGTATTTTCTGCTTAAATAAGGAGAGCAACGGGGTCAAGTTTAGGGACAGATAGTCCTTAACGTTGGCTGAGACCCTGACTCCCAGGTAGGTCAGAGAGGAAACCCACTTCAGGGGAAGGGATGGATCCGCCGCCGCCGCCGCCCCTGCCCCTTCGTCAAGAGGCAGGATGGACGACTTTTCCCAATTTGCCCGCAATCCCGAAAAGATAGCAAATTCGTCAAGGATAGTCAGGGAGTTCCTCACGGATACCCCAGGGTCTCTCAGGAACAAAGTGAGGTCATCAGCGTACATCGCCAGGCACTCGCTGATGGAGCCCACCTGGATGGCCCCCGACGGTCGTGCTGCCCGGAGGGCGATCGCCAGCGGCTCCATAGTCAGGGCGAAAAGGAAAGGTGAGAGTGGACAGCCCTGCCTAGTGCCCCTGCCTATAGTAAAAAATGGGAGATTGCAGAGCCTATCCTCACCGCTGCCCTGGGGGACCTATAAAGCAACTCGATGCACCCCCTGAACCCAGGGCCAAACCCCATTCGTTCCAAGACAGTATGCATAAATCCCCAATCTACAGAGTCGAAAGCTTTAGCTATATCAATTGAGACAAGTACTCTCTTGGATGTGTCTGTAGACGGGAGTTCTAAGTGGGTAAATACTCTGCGGAGCTTAGTGTCAGTGGACTTCCCCCGGCATGAACCCTGTCTGATCTATATTTACTAAGGATGGGATCACTTTGGCCAGGCGAGTAGCCAGAACTTTTGTAAGGATCTTGAGATCCATATTTAGAAGGGCGATGGGGATGAAGAGCATTCTAGGGGATCCTTTCCAGGTTTTAATAAAAGCACTATGTAAGCCTCCAGCATCGATTGGGGCAGAGTATGGTGTCTGTGGCAGAAGTCAAGCAAGGATCCAAATCTAGGAGCCAGTGTCTCCGCATACGTCCTATAGAAGTCAGCCGAGAAGCCTTCCGGCCCAGGCGCCTTGCCCGGGGGAAAGGCATGCATGGCCATCTCTATCTCAGAAGGGGTGATACTAGCATCCATGAGCTCCCTATCTTCCTCCGATAGGGCTGGGATAGGCAATCGCTGCAATAAGGAGTCCAGGGCATCTTGGCTATACGGCGGGATAGGGGAGTATGGTTCTGAAAAAAACAACAAAAACCGCAGGATCGGAGACCACTTCACCACTAGCCGTTCTGATTGCCGGGATATTGGGGATAGGGGGATGGTCGGCCACCAACAGTGCCAAAAGCTTACCGTTTTTGTCCCCCTGGATGAACAGAGACTCTGAGCGGTGCCTAGATTCGGTATGCACCAAATCGGAGTAGTGCAGGGCGAGAAGGCACTGTGCCCCCAAAAGCGACAGAAAAGAAACCTCTGTCGGGGAAGCAGCCTGTCGCCGCGCACACTCCCTCTCCTCGGCCACCAGCTCTTCAATTACTGCATTATGATTTTTACGAGATGTTTTGATAGCCGATATACATTCTCCCCGGAGCACAGCCTTTAAAGCATCCCATGTCAGGGTGGGGGAGGCGGAGTCTTCGTTAACCAACCAATAGGAGGTCATGGATGACTGTAGGTGAGAGGTAAACTGTTCCTCCTGTAACCAACCGGAGGCCAGTCTCCACACTCCCCGCCCCTGAGCGGGTCCCAAGGACAGAGATAATGCCATAGGGTTATGATCTGAGACACCCCCTGCTAGGTATTCCACATCATGCACCAAGGCTAACAGCTGTACGTTGGCAAAGGCCAGGTCTATCCTAGCCGCAGATTTATGAGTTTTAGAGGTGTGAGAAAACTCACGAGACTGCAGGTGTTTCCACTGCCATACCTCTGTCAACCCCGCAGCTGACGCCCAAGAGGACAAATCCACAGAACTCTCCCTATTTGGGTTGAAGGAATCCAGTGCAGCATCCAGGACTGCATTATAGTCCCCCATCCAGAGCACCGGCAAATGAGACCAAGGAGCCAATTTCACCAACAGGTCCACAAGAAGACAGTGACTGAATGGGGGAGGCACATATACATTAACTAGTAGCATTTTTACATGGCACAAATCAAGCACCACAGCCGCATACCGCCCTCCCGAGTCCGAGAACACCTGGTGCACAACACATTGAACAGATCTGCTAATCAGGATAGAAACTCCTCTGAAGAAAGTGGAGTAGGTTGCATGTACCACCCTCTGAACCCATGGCCTACGCAGGGACATGATCTTACTGCCATCCAGGTGTGTCTCCTGCAGGAGGACGACATGCGGCCTGTGCATTTTAAGATATTGGAAAACCGTAGCCCTTTTATACTTATTGTTCATCCCACACACATTCCAGGACACTATTTTTAGCTTATTAGCCATACTCCTGTCACAGCAAGATGAATTTCTGGGATATTACTTCGCCCAAAGAGGCGGGTGGGGACTGTTCCACAATAGCACATCTTCCTATGTGAGCCAAGCAGTAGCAGCCAAGTGTAGTCCAGTTGAGTAAAGAGAAAAACATCCCTGCTGTCAAACCATAACTTGCTCCCCCTAAAAAAAAAAAAAAACCAGGGGAGACCAAAAATAAGGTATGCAGCCTGTACCCCAAACCAAAAACCAAAACTACTCCCCAGTGTTCAGCATGTCGCAGTCCTTCTTGTGGTGGTAGTGGTGCTCCCCTTGCTCCGGCATAGAAAAAACTGATGAAGAGAGGATGAGTAGGAGATTCCAGTCCAGGCCTTTGAAGGGAGACACTCAAGCCAAACAGCTAGAGCTATGATACAGGACACCTTTCTGCAGAAAGGAGTAAACCAGGTGCAGCTGTCACTTGCAGGAGTATTATGTCCAACAATTTAAGGTGGGCAACAAGCCTCATGGGGGAGAGCGGTCTCCATCAAGGATCCCTTTCCAACCAATCACACGCCTCTTGCGGGTTATCAAAGAACTTGACCAGGCCCTTATGTTGTACCCTCAGCCGACTGGGATAGAACATGCTGTATGGGATCTGTTTTTCTCTAAGCCTCTTCCTAACATCATTGAAAGAGCGGCGTCTCCTCTGCGTTTCCGCCGAAAAATCTGGGAACAGCATGAGCTTGGCATTCTCATGTTGCAGAACCTGCTGTTTCCTGGATTCAGCTAGGATCATATCCCGGTCCCTATAATTTAGGAACCTGACCAGGAAGGGCCTGGGCAGCACCCCAGGTGGACGGCTCCCCGTAGGAACCCTGTGCGCCCGATCAACTACATATATAGTGGGCAGATTGTCCAAATTGAGGAGGGTCTTGAAAAGCTGTTCCGCAAAGGACACTGGTGTCTGGCCCTCGGCCCCCTCAGGAAGCCCGACCACCCTCACATTGTTCCGTCTCTGCCGGTCCTCAGCGTCATCAGCCCGCTGCTGCAGAGCCTTCACCATGGTCTTAAGGTCAGCTAGCTGGGTGTCTGACTGAGCCGCATCTTCCACATCTGAAATGCGGCCCTCTGCAGTCGTTAGGCGCCCCCAGATCTTGTCCATATCCTGCCTGATCAATGCACATTCACTGGACAGTCGGTCAATGTGTACCAGCAGTTCAGACTTACTTGCCAGGATGGCCTCCAGGATGGGCTTGGTGATAGCATCCACCTGCTTGGAGGCCGGCAGAGGCGCGCCATCCTGTTGCCCCGAGCCGACCTCCCCTGTCATGGCTTCTTCTTACATCCTCGCTGTCTGAACGCGCGTGTGTGGAGTCACGGGATCCACTATGGCGGAGGCAGGAGCCACCCCTCTCCCTGCAGCAGACGGAGACTGTTTCTGTTTCTTCTGCTGCAGCGGCTGTTTCCCCTTTTGTTTATATGATCCCGTCGGCATCTCCCGGTGATCAGCGAATTGTATCTGCGACGTGGATACAAAAAGGTCGGTGGAAACACTCCTAAATCAGGATAATAGAGCCGGAGTGTTGCGGAGCTCCTTGAAGATGCGACCTGCCTCGTTCACATCCGGCCACACCCCTGCATAAGTACACACTTAAGGATCGCATCATGCAGAAAATTTGAGGTAAGCCCTATTTTGACTTTGACTTTGATGGTGCACGCTTATTCTTCTATCAAGATATATTCCGGTGTACCCTTATGCAGTGCAGGGCGTTTCGCCCACTGCTGACAGCTGTCCAGGAAGCAGGCCTGACATACCGTTGGGAGCTTTCCCTTCTACTTACAAGCAACCAAGGACGGCAGATCAGTCACATTAAGTACCAAAGATGATCTTCAGCAATTTCTGTCGACCCTCAAATTGGATCCAGTAGACTTTCCGGATTGGAGAGGCCCGTCAAATTTTCCAAATATACAACCCCTACAACCCTGGTTGCCCACCAGACGCAGGAGCTGTAAGCGCGGTCGCCAACGCCCTACATCAGGCTCTTCCCGAGTCTACCCCCAGAGACTAAAGGGTTAAGTCACCATGGTTCCAATTTTTGACCCACAGATGACCTTGCATTTTAGGATGCATCCCTTTACTGAATCCAGGCAAGGTCTGGTGCTCTTGGACCGCTGATACGTTTGGCCCTGAGGGCACCCACAGCTGCCCATGATGTCTGGGACTTCAATATAACTTACTAGTACTGCATATGTTTTTGCTATCGGTAACTCGGACTCACCATGTTGGCCTCTGTTTATTTTGTTTGGTATTGTGGGGGGGGGGGGCTGTTCCTTTAGCTGTATTAGGTTTTACTATCCCAAAGGTTTAAAGGCCCCAGGTGGCAGATGTTTCCCCAGCCTTTTAACACAGCATCTCGCTAGGTGCGGTGGATGGGGATAGAGGCCCCTCACCTATCCCATGTTGGCACACGTTCCCAACGTAGACCATCCCTATTTGGGTATAGGTCCCTGTTGGGACCAGGGTTGGGCTCTGGGCGCTCCCCCGGCTGGGGCGGTGACCTGGGCGTAACCTATAGATGTCTAGAATATTGGGGTGGTTGTTTCCATTCCATGTTGTTCTTTATGCTTTTTCTGATGATTACTGATATGTGTCTTCTTTCTCCTCTCCTTTCTCTCCCCTTTTTTCTTTTGTTTCTCTTCTACCAGGGACATTCCTCGCGTCATTGCCCGCGCCGATCCCATTGGAACACTCAGCAACTCACCCATCCTCCGAACTTCTTATGGCTACTCTCAAGGTAATTTCCTACAATGTCCGGGGTCTGGGTTTCCCGAGCGTAGCAAGCTATGGTGGGAGTTGAAGTGGTCAGGGGCACAGGTAGTATTCTTGCAGGAGACACATTTTACCTCCAAATCAGTGCCTAAGCTACCTACTCACCTGTATGGTCAGTGGTTCCTCAGCACTTCTCCTGTTTCTAAGTCTAGGGGTATGGCTAAAGCGGTTCAAAAATCCTGTCCCTTTCAGCCCACCGGGCATAGGGTAGACCCCCAAGGCCGGTACGTATTCCTGAAGGGTACCATTGCTGGGAAATGATATACCTTCGCCACGATATATGCTCCCAAAGTCTACCAACTCACCTTCATTGATGCAGCTATAGAGCGACAAGCGGAATTTAAGGAGGGCTTTCTGATCCTCGGTGGCGACTTCATTGTTAGCCCTGACCGTTCCCTAGACATGTCCCACAGGAGATCCCCTTATTCCCACGCTTTCCTCAAGCATTTTCGTAAAACCCTCCAATCCCAGTATCTCTATCTCCAACCATGCCCCGGTCACGGTTACCTTAACCCTGCCATCCGGCACTCATAAGGCTTGGATGGGGAGGCTGAATGAAAATCTGCTGCATGACATTGCAATGGTTGTGGGGGTAGGAGACGTCTTGACCCATTATTTTAAAGAAAATTCTAATGATGGCCTTGGGGACGGCATTGTCTGGGAGGGCCATAAAGCAGCAGTGAATTGGAACTGATCTCCATGGGTTCTAAACTAAAGCTGCTCTTCAACAAGCTGAACTTCGGCATAAGCATAGCGGAGACCCAGAGGCACGAACCAGACTGACTGAAATGAGCGAGCTGTTCCTGCGTTTGTTGGATCGCCAGGCTCGTAAACGATTTAGATATATGTCTCATAAATATTATGAACATGGCAACAAATGTGGTCGTAGGCTCACCAGATCCCTCCTAAAGAAGCGCGCTCAGGCATACATACAAATACTTCACTCTCCCTCAGGAGAACTTATGGTCCAATCCTCTAAAATTGCCTCGGGGTTCCGGGATTATTATATTGAACTATACAGTTTGGACTCGGACATGTCTACAAGTCTACGGCAATTCAGGAATACCTAGCCACTGCCGATATTCCCCCCCTGAACAACGAACAAGTGCCCATTACCTCTGCTGAAATTGAGTCAACTGTGAAATCTTTGCCTAACGGTCTTCCTCCCCATCCTATTAGACCCTATGTGCAGTTATTTCAACTCCATAGCAGGAGGGGGCACTATACCCCCAGAGGCGCTGTTGGCTCACATCTCAGTACTTCTGAAAGAGGGTAAGGACCCTACCGTTCCCCAGAGTTATCGCCCCTTATCCCTTCTAAATGTGGATATTAAAATAATAGCAAAAATCGTAGCAAATAGATTGAAACACCTAATGCCCCATATCATACACCCAGACCAAACTGGCTTTATTACAGGCCATGAATCCAGAGACAACTCTATTAGAGCGATTCAACTCATACATTGGGCACGTAATTGCTGGGACCTCAAACCTTACATAATTTTATCAACGGATGCCAAAAAGGCATTCGATCGGGTTGACTGGTCATATCTCCAAGCAGCATTGGATGCCCAAGGGTTGGGACCACATATGCTGAGATGGATTATGGCCCTATATTCCTCCCCTAGCGCACAGGTTAAAGTAAATGGGACACTCTCCTCCAGGTTCTCGATTAGGAATGGTACGAGACAGGGGTGCCCTCTTTCACCTCTCCTTTTCACTATGGTGATCGAACCTTTACTGCGTATTGTGCGAGCGAACCCAAATATCAAAGGCTTGAGAGTTGGAAACACAGAACACAAATTGTCAGCATATGTGGACGATGTGTTATTCCATCTCATTGACCCCCTGATCTTGTTGCCAAACCTGATGCAAGAACTCAAACATTTTGGGTCGCTCTCTAATTTTAAAATTAATTTTACAAAATCAGAGATTTTGCCCATTCAGTTGTCACCTTCTCTGACACAAAGCCTGCAGACTGCTTTCCCCTTTACTTGGGCTAAGTCCCCCCTCCATTACTTGGGCATTCAACTCATGGACTGCTTCGATTCTTTGCACACCGCCAATTATCCACGGTTGCTTTCAGCGGTTAAAGGGGACCTATTGCAATGGACTAAAACTGCTTTTACCTGGTTGGGGGCGTGTGAATATTAAAAAAATGAACATCCTGCCGAGAATACTTTGCAGATGATGTCTGTGCCCCTGCCTAGAGTTCTTTTCACCCAGCTGTCCAGAATGATCTCTGGGTTGCACGGAAGCCCAGGATAGCGCAGCCGAAATATGCAGGGGGTCTGGGTCTGGGTATCCCTGACATAAAGAGATATTATCAGGCTATCGACCTTCCAGAGGATCCTTAACTGGCCATTCCACACCTGATCTAAGCTCTGGGTATCCCTAGAGAAATGTTTGGCAGGCCTGAACCTAACATATGCCCCGTGGCTGTCTAGGGAGCACAGGGGGTTGTCTGAAACTACCTCCCCATTGATGGCCCATGCTCTTTCAGTGTGGGACTGGTTCAATCAGATCTTGAAACTGGCCCCCCCTGTTTCCCTGTTGGCTCCGTTGGGTGGTTCCTATGGTTTCCTCCTAGAGAACAAATGGTTGTGGTAAACTTATGAGGAGTGGTAAACTGCTGACCTTCGAAACCCTCCGGGCCAGACTTGGGGGAAATGGATTTCTGGAGATATAGGCAACTTCATCATTTCTTTGAGATCCACGACCGTTCAATAAGAGATATCTCTTCTCTCACACCATTTGAGTGCCTTTTTATTGAGGATGACCCCATACCCCATATGGTGTCTGAATTGTATCAGTTGCTAGGATCAACCACCCCCGATTCTAAACCCGCATATATACGGGTGTGGGAAAGGGACTTAGGGATGGAATTCTCTGCAACTCAATTGTCATATCTCTACCGGTTCACTCACACCAGCTCTATTGATGCTAAAATGCAGGAAACAAATTACAAAATCATGTCTCGCTGGTACCAGCAGATCTGGCGCGTATACCCCTCTACCTCGGAACAATGCTGGAGAGGCTTCGGGCATAGGGGTACGCTGTTACACCTGTGGTGGGAATGCCCAAGAGTCCAGCCCTTTTGGATAGACATTCAGGCCCAAATAAAAGATGCCTTAGGTGTGGACGTCCCCTTAAACCCAATTCACTACCTCCTTCATATCCCTCCGATCCCAGTTAGTCAGTACAAAAAAAGCGTACTGCTGCATTTGTTGAATGCGGCGGGGCGCCTGCTCCCAGTCTACTGGAAGCGTCCACAAACTCCCACCAGAGAGGAGTGGATCCGCAGGGTGAATGACATAAAGGAAGCGGAGGATTGGATAGCAACTTGTAGAGGGAAGCGTGACCACTTCACTAACATCTGGGTACCTTGGATAGACTATGTATATGACCCAGGGCAAGTGTCTTCTAGTTTAGATGTGGCCCTGCTAGAGTTGCCAGAGCCATCCCTCAGAACTCATGTCCACTCACGTCGCTGGATGGTGACGGGATCAGAGTGGGCAAGACTGTTCAAGGCGCGAATAAAGGTATGTTCTATACAGTGAGGCAAAAAGGTATTTAGTCAGCCACCAATTGTGCAAGTTCTCCCACTTAAAAAGATGATAGAGGCCTGTAATTTTCATCATAAGTACACTTCAACTATGAGAGACAGAATGAGAAAAGAAAATCCAGAAAATCACATTGTCTGATTTTTAAAGAATTTATTTGCAAATTATGGTGGAAAATAAGTATTTGGTCAATAACAAAAGTTCATCTCAATACTTTGTTATATACCCTTTGTTGACAATGACAGAGGTCAAATGTTTTCTGTAAGTCTCCACAAGGTTTTTACACACTGTTGCTGGTAGTTTGGCCCATTCCTCCATGCAGATCTCCTCTAGAGCAGTGATGTTTTGGGGCTGTCGCTGGGCAACACGGATTTTCAACTCCCTGCAAAGATTTTCTGTGGGGTTGAGATCTGGAGACTGGCTAGGCCACTCCAGATCTCAACCCCCTCTCCCGGCGCTCGTCAATGTAGCATCAGCCACTGGGCTATTGAGCCACGATTTTTCTGCCCACCTATCGGTACAGGCAAGAAGGTTTTGTTACTATTGCTGCTTCACTAGCCTATCGAAGGGGGAAGCCTAAGTATCCCCAGTTACATAACCACCAATGTTCCCTTTACACCTTATTTCAGGTCATTCGGGTCTGTCAAGCTTTGTTGTTTTTATTTTATGACTCATGTCCTATATATGTTCTTTTGGAATACATGTCCTATGTTTTGATTCATGACCTTGAACTCATGACAATGTTTGCAATGACATGTCTTTTTGTCTTAAATAAAGACTATACTAAAAAAAAAAGCTCCTACTGCTTTAACAAGCTTTTATGATGTGTTTTTGATGCTTCGGTGGTGCTTCGATGAAGCTTCGGTAGTGCTTCAATGAAGCTTTGGTGGTGTTTCAGTGATGCTCTTGAAGCTTGGCAGATGCCCTATATCAGGCATCCTCAAACTACGGCCCTCCAGCTGTTGCGGAACTACACATCCCACGAGGCATTGTAAAACTCTGACATTCACAGACATGACTAGGCATGATGGGAATTGTAGTTCCTGAACAACTGGAGGGCCATAGTTTGAGGACCCCTGCCCTATATGTATGTTGATATCTCATGCCTGCAATTTCTCCAAAACAAAGCCAAGCTAAAGCTGAATTAAAACGTTTCAAAAGCCTCAGGTGCTTCAAGCGAGCTTTGTCATAGACTTCTGTGGAGGCTTTGAAGCACCACTGAAGCTATATGGGGTATAATTTTTGAAGTGAAACCGAAGCAAAGCAAACACAAGGTGTAAACAGGACTGTAAGCTAACCATTTTTTTAGTGACATGAGCTTTGACTGGTGTTAAGAGATCTGTAACCACTTAACAACCGCCCTATAGACAAATGACGTCTACAGGGCGGTTGCTTAATTCTGGGAGGACGTCTACTGGGGCGCGCACACGGGAACATCCGTGACCGTCAGGTCCGGGGGACCCGGCTGATCACGGATCGCGGTGAATGGCCGCTGTGAGTGGCCTTTCACCACGTGATCGCGCCGTCAAATGACGGCGTGATCACATTTAAACAAGCCGGCGGAAGCGCCGGCTTTTCTCTCCTCTCCGCACCGATCGGTGCAGTGTGAGAGAAGAGAGGGGGGAGAGAGGAGGTGCTGCAACGCTGTGGGCGATGTGCAATGCCCACAGCGCTGCCTAGTGACAGATTACAACCCCCACCATGCATTTACCACCCACCCACCAACCATTTACGTACCACCCCCAACATTAGACAGTGATCCGTCGCGACACCCGTAACGTGTAGCGGGTGTCGCAACGTCGTGGAGGAGAGAGGGGGGAGAGAAGAGAGTGTGACGTGGCTAGCCACGCCTCTCCTCTCTTTTCGGCCGCGAAGGCGGCCGAACAAATTTACACTAGTGCGGCAGTAAACTGCCGCGCTAGTGCACCACTTTCCGGTGAGTGTCGCCGGTAAGTGGCGCTAGGCACTAGTCGGCCCAGGGGGCCTGGACTGCCAGTGCCTACAAGGGCACACGCGCGGGGTCATCTGCAGGAGGGTCTTAATTCGTTGGCGGGACATCTGCAGTAAACAGATATCCCGCCAACAATTCACCAATGTCTAGAGAA
>BLSH010393145.1:602336-615143 GCA_018402905.1 Glandirana rugosa
AAAGATTGTGTGTCGTACATGGGTCGTGTTTACTGTGGGATTTTATATAAGACGATGAAGAGGGCTCATACCGCTATGGTGTACACACTGTGAAAATGTGTCGCCCTGGTGTATGTCTCCGGGTTATACGTCCCTCGTGGCAGTCAATAAGATCGCCGTATGTAAATCTTAGATTAAACTGGTAGAAAATGTGATAACACTCCGTGACACCACCGTATATATCCGTGACATCACCGTGTCTACCCGTCCCATAACCGTGCCTACTCGTCATCTTACCGTGCCTACCCGTGACATCACCGTACCCACCCGTGACATCACCGTACCTACCCGTCACATCACCGTACCTACCCGTCACATCACCGTGCCTACCCGTCACATCACCGTACCTACCCGTGACATCACCGCTGTATGTGGTCCCGCTGTGTAAAAGTGTCACACATGTGGTATCGCCATACTCGGGAGAAGTAGCAGAATATATTTTAGGGTGTCATTTGTGCTGGGTACATGCTGTGTGTTAGAAATATTGTATAAATTGACAACTTTGTGTAAAAAAAAAATGCATTTTCATTTTCTTTCCACATTTTCCAAAAACTTGTGGAAAAAATGAACCGTTCAAAAGACTCACTATGCCTCATAGAATATATGTTGGGGTGTTAGCTTTCCAAAATGGGGTCATTTTTTGGGCGTTTCCATTGGCCTGGTGCTCCAGGACCTTCAAAAGTGCAGGAGGTAGTCAAGAAATTTTATGTGTAATTTATGCTCCTAGAACGCCTGACGTTGCTCCCTGCATGTTGGGCCTCTGTATGTGGCCAGGCTGTGTAAAAGTGTCACACATGTGGTATCACCATACTCAGGAAGAGTAGTAGAATGTATTTTGGGGTGTAATTTGTGGTATGCATATGCTGGGTGTGAGAAATAACCTGTTAACATATGACAATTTTGGGGAAAAAATAAAAAATAAATAAAAATTTCATTTTGCAAAGAATTGTGGGAAAAAAATTACAACTTCAAAAAATTCACCATGCCTCTTACTAAATACCTTGGAATGTCTACTTTCCAAGAAGGGGTCATTTGGGGGGTATTTGTACTTTCCTGGCTTGTTAGGGTCTCAGGAAATGAGATAGGCCGTCAGTAAATCAAGTGTGATCAATTTTCAGTGATTGGCACCATAACTTGTAGACTCTATAACTTTCACAAAGACCAAATAATATCCACTAATTAGTTTTTTTTTTACCAAAGATAGGTAGCTGTATAAATTTTGGCCAAAATGTATGAAGAAAAATTACCAATTTGCAAAATTTTATAACAGAAACGAAGAAAAATTCATTTTTTTACAAAATTTTCGGTCTTTTTTATATTATAGCGCAAAAAATAAAAAACCCAGCGATGATTAAATACCACCAAAAGAAAGCTCTATTTGTGTGAAAAAAAGGACGCAAATTTCATATGGGTACAGTGTAGTATGACTGAGTAATTGTCATTCAAAGTGTGAGAGCACTGAAAGCTGAAAATTGGTCTGGTTGTTAAGGGGGTTTAAGTGCCCAGTTGTCAAGTGGTTAACCAAGCCTGTCCGAAGCCTTATTTTGAAGCAAGTGTAAACTAGACCTAAGGCTAGGTTTCCACTATTGGGACCTGAAAGTCATGCGATTTTGCCGTGATTTTTTAATCAACATTTTACCGCGATTTTTATGTGACTTAAAGCAATGCCTGTGTATTTTTGAGGTCTATGGATCTTAAGTCTCATCAAAGTCAGACCAAAGTAGTGCAGGGACTACTTTGGAGCCGCACAGATATGAACGGGACTCATTGGAAATCATGCATTCCCAAGTCGCAGGAAAAGTCTAGTGGAAACCTAACCTTAGAGTTTCACTTTGCATGCAGTCAAGCAGGCCCTTGCTCTACATGGTTTTGATAAATCTAAAGGAAATCAGATAACAAAAGTTGTATAGTGTGTATGGGGTCTAAGGGACCTTGTTCTCACTGACCCCTGAGGGATTCATTTTAGCAGAGGTTCCTTGAAAAATGAAAGTTATTTCAATGGCTTCTATGGGCTGAAGAGGTTGTGAAATGCTGCTATAGACCAAGCTTTCTCAAGCAGGGTTCTGTGGATTCCTAGAGTTCTTCCAGAGTAGCAAGTACTGATGGATGGATCTGCTTAGGCTCCATGCACACTGGGTTAAAAAATGCCAGTTTCCTTGGCAGAAAAAAAAAACGCTCATATAGAGCATTTTTATATACAGTTTAGGAGAGTTTAGCGTTTTTCTGCCAGAAATCTCCAGTCAGAAATGCAAACCAGAAGGGTTTTTTTTTTCCGGTCTCTAAACATTGAGCTCATAATATGCCTGTAGTTGTCCTAATGTGCATGGACACATGGGATAACATTGAGCTGCTTCTATAGGCAGAATTGTAAAAGCAGTGACACCTAAAGTGGAGTTTCAACCAAAATATGACTTTTAAGATAAAAATACTCGTGCCTCGTGCAATGTAACAAAGGTATGCTGTAAACTTTGCCCAGTTTTCTATTTGTGCAGCATTGTGTTTTTACTTTGTGAAGTTCCTGCACAGCGTGGCCATCTCAAGTGTGGGCATCTGAAGCCGCAGTGTCCTTCTTCCTGGATTCCGTGCATGCTGGCTACCCAACATGCACCTGCCAATTTCGCGCATGTGCAGTGCAGTGCAATCTTGGTCAGCATCTGACCAAGATTTTCCATAGACGCCAATGCAAAACGGTAGAAGTGCCATGCCAAGCTGACCAAGATTTTCCATAGTCCAAATATAAAAGTGCAGCGCTAGGTGGAGCAACAACGTTCATGAGTCCATGATAAATACATTCCAAAGTAGAAGAGGATAGATCCCAGCCGCCGTGCAGAAAGTGACAGATTGATGTGACACACAGTACCTTATGCACACCGCTCTTACCCTCCTGTGTGTGACCCCCTGGATAAGAGCGGTCAAAACACACTTTGTTTACTATAGAGTGGGCACTCCTCTCCTTATCAGATCTCCTCATTAACCTCCACCAATGCAAGCAGCATTAAGATCTTCTGGGTCCGTTCACCACTCAATAAAGCAATTCGGTCCCTCAGATCACCATGTAAAGTTGAAAGATGCCCACATAGTGTAATGACGTTTAAAACATTTATAACTCACATTCCTTTAGCAGTTTTAAAGGCAGTGTATGGCTGCTAAAAGAATGTGAGTGTACTGCATCTTTTTAACTTAATAAATGTTTTAAACGTCATTACACTATGTGGGCATCTTTCATCTTTACATGGTGATCTGAGGGACCAAGGTGCTTTAATTGAGTCCCCCCCCCCCCCGAACCATATCAGGCCACATGCCCTCAACATGGGGCGGGGGTAGTCCCAATGTTGATGGGGACAAGGGCCTCTTCCCCACAACCCTGGCCAGTGGTCGTGGGGGTCTGCGGGCGGGGGCTTATCAGAATCTGAAAGCCCCCTTTAACAAGAAGGCCCCCAGATCCGGGCCCCCCTATGTGAATGAATATAAGGGAAAAAAAAGTAGTGTAGTGTGACAAGTCCTTTATTAAAAATGACTTCTTCCTCTGGTCTTTTTCTTCCCCCATTTCTTATTCTGGTCTTCTTCCTCCAGTCTTCTTCTTCTTCCGCTTATTCCTCCAGTCTTTTTCTTCCTCTGGTCTTCTTCTCCCTCCGGTTTTCCTCTTCCTCCGCTGTGCATCTTACCCCAAAGTAGCCCTGCATGTTGAGGGCATACGTCCTGCTATGGTTGGGGGGGGGGTGCTCCCTCGTCCCCTCCCTTTCCTGACCTACCAGGCTCAGATAGGGGTCTTGTATATGATATTGAGAGGACCACGCCATTTTTAAAAAACATTTTGGTGTGGGGTGTCTCCTCCAATTCCATAACAGACCCGAAGGGTCTTTTTTTTCACTAATTTTCTTTTGCTGGCAGTTCTTTTCTTCTACATTCAGCTGTCAGCGGGGAACCCCACTGACAGCTGATGACTCATCCGTTGTTAAGGACGCGGTGGCCAGCTTCGTAGCAACCAGCTATATAAAGTGAATGTAAAAGAAACCCATAAAAACACAATGACAAAACGCGGTAAAAACGTGGTTAAAAACATATGGAAAGCACAGCAAAAAGCACTACAAAAACGCTCAAAAGCAACATGCATAAATGTGAATCGGGCCTTAGTGAGCTGCAGAGGCAATCTGGCAGCTGGCCCTGGGTGTCACCCCTCTGGCGTGTGTCATCCGGGTGCAGTCCTCACCCCCATAGCAATGACACTGACCCTTTGACAGCCTTCCTCCTGCTGACACCAACAGTGGAGCATAATTCTTGCCACTGACACCAATGATGGGTCATTATTCCTCCTCTTACTTACAACAGGCGCTGTGTAATTGTTTTACTCCCACTGACCACCAAACCTGAGACATTGGGGGAGATTTACTAAGGCTGGGTTCACACTATCCGACAAAAAAATGGTCCGACTTTGATCCTACTTTGCTGTGCAATTTACAGTCCTACATAGGGTCAAAGTCGGACCGTTTGTCTGTGAACAGGGATCCGACTTTGATCCCGACAATGCCAGGCACCTTGTGCTCTGGGGATCTTGAAGGGGAACTCCACGCCTAATTTAAAAAAAACTGGCATGGGGTCCCCCTCCAGGAGCATACCAGGCCCTTTGGTCTGGTACGGATTTTAAGGGGAACTCCATGGCGAAAAAAACGGCGTGGGATCCCCCCCAAAATCCATACCAGACCCTTATCCGAGCACGCAGCCCGGCAGGCCAGGAAAGGGGGTGGGGACGAGCGAGCGCCCCCCCTCCTGGACCATACCAGGCCGCGTGCCCTCAACATGGGGAGTATGGGTGCTTTGGGGCAGGGGGGGCTCTGTGCCCCCCCACCCCAAAGCACCTTGTCCCCATGTTGATGAGGACAAGGGCCTCTTCCCGACATCTCTGGCCGGTGGTTGTCGGGGTCTGCGGGTGGGGACTTATCGGAATCTGGAAGCCCCCTTTAACAAGGGGGCCCCCAGATGCTGGCCCCCCACCCTATGTAAATGAGTATGGGGTACATCGTACCCCTACCCATTTACCTGTAAGAAAATATGTACAAAAAAAACACACTACACAGGTTTTTAAAATATTTTATTAAATCAGCTCCGGCGGTCTTCTCCCCTCTCCAGTGTCTTGTTTCTCATCTTCTGAGGGGTCTTCTTTCTTTTCCTTCTCTGTGGCGTCTTCTGCTCTTTTGCCGGTCTTCTCCGCTGTCCTCTTCCCTCTCTCTCTTCTTCTTCCCATGTTGATACAACGCGATCTCCTTCACGAATGCCCTCTCCGCTGTGTGCTGTGCCTTATATTGGCATGGGGTGTGGCCACCGGCTGACATCACCCGGCAGGCCGATGTCAGCAGGTGGCCACACCCCATGCCGATATAAGGCACAGCACACAGCGGAGAGGGCATTCGTGAAGGAGATCGCGTCGTGTCAACATGGGAAGAAGAAGAAGAGAGAGAGGGAAGAGGACAGCGGAGAAGAACAGCAAAAGAGCAGAAGACGCCGCAGAGAAGGAGAAGAAAGAAGACCCCTCAGAAGATGGAAGACCCCGCAAAAGAGCCGAAGAAACAAGACACCAGAGAGGGGAGAAGACCGCCGGAGCTGATTTAATAAAATATTTTAAAAACTTGTGTATTGTGTTTTTTTGTACGTTTTTATTCCAGGTAAATGGGTAGGGGTACGATGTACCCCATACTCATTTACATAGGGTGGGGGGCCGGCATCTGGGGGCCCCCTTGTTAAAGGGGGCATCCAGATTCCGATAAGTCCCCGCCCGCAGACCCCGACAACCACCGGCCAGGGTTGTCTGGAAGAGGCTCTTGTCCTCATCAACATGGGGACAAGGTGCTTTGGGGTGGGGGGCGCAGAGCCCCCCCTGCCCCAAAGCACCCATACTCCCCATGTTGAGGGCACGCGGCCTGGTATGGTCCAGGAGGAGGGGGGCGCTCGCTCGTCCCCACCCCCTTTCCTGACCTGCTGGGCTGCGTGCTCGGATAAGGGTCTGGTATGGATTTTGGGGGGGACCCCATACCGTTTTTTCGGCATGGGGTTCTCCCTTAAAATACGTACCAGACCAAAGGGCCTGGCGTGCTCCTGGAGGGGGACCTCATGCCAGTTTTTAAAAAAAAAATATGGCGTGGAGTTCCCCTTCATGATCCCCAGAGCACAAGTCGCATGCCAAAGTCGGATCAGTGAAGACTTTGATCCGACTTCAATGCCTTTCAAGTCGGACAAAAGTAGTACAGGAACCTTTTTCAAAGTCGGTCCGACTTTGAAAAACACAAGTCGGACCAGTTAAGACGGCTCTCATAGAGAATCATTGTTTTTGTGACGTAATGCGACTTGTGCTCCTCATGTCGGTCCGAGTATCGGACTAGTGTGAACCCAGCCTAAAACTGGTTCACACAAAACCTGTGCATAGTAACCAATCAGCTTCTAGGTTCTATTGTCAAAGCTTAATTGAATAAGCTGAAGTTGGAAGCTGGTTATCATGCACAGCTGCACCAGTAAATCTCCCCCATTTTTTTTCTCCCACTGATGCTCGGGTATTTTTTACTCCTACTGGCCACAACCTGGCCCCCCTAAATTCCAAAGTACAGTAAACTGGCCCTTTGTTTAGAGAGTTTGGAGAGCTCTGCTCTAGATGAAGGAGCAACAGAGACACCTTTGGAAAGCAGCATTGTCCGTCTGGGGGAAGGGGACTGTAGATGCTCTAGAAGATTTATATACACTAAAGCCTCGTACACACAGTTCGACGGTCGTATGCAAACGGTCGTACGACCATTCGTTGTATGATCATCTGACCGTTAGTACGTGCGATTAGAACAGCCTGCATACGAAGGTCGTACAAGGGGAGTTGTATGAGTAGACTAGAAAACTTTGGTAGTACCAATAAGCGGTCGTACGACTGTTGTATCGTGTGTACAGAGGAGTTGGTCCAACAAGTTGTACGAGCAAAACACGCATTCTCAGAAGTCAGGAACGGCTGGAAGCGTCCGTTCGTTCCTAATTCACAAATTACATACACCTGAACTGTCTCTTTATATGTTCATTACATATCACTACGTTCGACTTGGTCGTACGATCGTGTAGTGCATGTCAGTACGCAAGTTACATGATCGAACATACGATTTGCTGCTTTTTGCATGAAAAAAAGTCCCCGACCCTTTGCAAAAACGCAGAGGTGCAAAAAAGCATTGATGTGAACATGTTCCATAGGAACCCATGTTGAAAACATTCCCTGCATTTCTGCAAACTGCAAAATGCATAAAAAAACACACTAGTGTGAATGGAGCCTTACAAACTGAATGTCAAACTCCAGCTATCACCTTATAAGCAGTTACATCAATTTTGTTCCTTTTAGGGTAAAGGTTTTACATACATAAATAAAAGCTGAGCATTGTAAGTACCCCTGTTAGTGGTAAATGGTTTGTCTCAATCCTAAATGCTACATCTGCAAGACAGTTTGTTCCTTTGAAAAACTGCAGACTTACTGGCTAGATCACCAGGTGAAAATAAGGAAAGAAAGCCTAAAAAAGGAAACCTAACAGCCACCCAATCTAAGAATTGGTAAACTGCAATATAATGAAGATTTGCTTTTGTGTTTTTATACCACTTTAAGGATCTCACAAAGAAGGGAAGGGTAGGTGGCTAGTGAAACACTGCAGCAACACTATTGCACCTTATGGTTACTATTATACAGCAGCACTTTACGTTTACAAAAGTAACCGGATTAACCCGTGCTTTTACAAAGAAGTTCACAAAACAGGCGCTGCTGGTCTGACGGCATGTTAGGGAAACCTTTGTTCTCTTTGGTTAGGTAGCATGAGACACTGCTCAGCTTCCCCACTGCTGTTATAGATACTGATAGCAGTTCATAAATTGAAAAGATAAAGGTTAGGTTTGTGTTTTATTATTCTGTACAAGTATGAAACTTTGATCCATGGAATCACCTTGATGCTTGTACAATATGATCACCGCAACATTCATATTACGTGACAATGAAGTTACACAGTAGCAAAGTTCAGGTCGCCGCCTATAAAAGTCAACAAACTTTTTGCCATTCTCTGTATTTTACCTGCTGTGTTACTAGGAAAAGTTTAACATCAGTTCTATTTCCTAGTGAGAAGCTTCTGCAAAGAAGTACCAAATATTTTTAGACATAATGCGATCAATTCACTAAGTGTTAAAAAAATGCGGCAAAATAGCGCTTGCGTAAAACAGTTTTTTTTTTTCATCATTTTTAATTGCTTTTTTTTTACATTGAGCTGTTGAGTCATCCGTTGCTAAAGCGGAGGTCCGCTGCCTGCCGCCGCTCCTGTAAAAATTAAAAGTCAGGAGCTACATATACAGTAGCTGCTGACTTTTAACTTTAGGACACTTACCTGTCCTGGAGTCCAGAGATGTCAGCACGGCCCACCGATCTTCGGATCGGTGGACAAATGTGTGCGCCGCCATTGAGACTAAGGGAACCCGGACATGTAACCGTTCGGCTTCATGCCCGGGCCCTTACTGCGCATGCGCTAGCCGCCGCTGCATTTTCTCATTGGCAGTGGCGGTGGAGGAGGAGGGAGCCTGGCTGCTGACGGCCGCGGGCTCCCAGATGTGTGGAAAAGAACACCTGTCTAAAGACAGCTATCCTCTCCCCCCCCCCCCCCCTGAAAGGTGAATAGGACTTTATTTATTGCATGCAATGATTTATGCAAATGAGCCACGTGATTGCGTAAGCGCATGCGGTACACGTTAGTGAATTGACCCCCTTGTCTGTAATCTCCACCAGTTTTTGTTAATAACATTCAAAACATTACTTCTAAAAATATGAAAAAATATGTATTGTTCCATAATTATACTAGTTTATATAAAAATGTCATGAAGATAAGCACACCCTGGTTTTGTGGTGTAGATAACTTGCCCATTAAAGCCAAAAAATCAGCTAGTATATTGCGTCATGTGGAGAAATAGCAGTGCTCTTTTTAACCTAATGCAGAAAGTCATGTTTTGCCAGTAACTGTTGTGCTTTTGTTCTCACCCCACACGTTCTCCTTTAGATTTAACGTTTTAGAGCATGTTTAAATATTAATGGTAGCTTTAATAAAAATAACTGAGGGAAAAAAATGTAAAATTAATGCCAACACGTTTTGGAGGTTCCAACCCTTCATCAGGGTTTATGTACTATACCTGCTTCCAGTCACTAGTCCAGAAGGCAGAAGCTCAATAAATAAAATATTTGCATGATGTTGTCATTAGTCAAAGTGTCAAAGTGGTAGTTGGACTTCTGTGGGGAAAGGGACTGCTTAAGAACCCAAAGAGATATGGTCTTTCATTACCATATGGATTCAGAAACACTTGTCATACTATATTATCTATGCTTCTAATACATATAAAACATTGAACCCTTAGAGTAGACCATTGTGATTAGGTCGATAAAAATTAGCAATACACAAGCTTTGGAATTCAAAGGAAATTTTGAAACTTTCTAAACCCGCCTAGAGCCACTGTAAAATGTAACTAAACCCAGGACCTTACATTCGCTTTATCTGGTCTCTCACAGTACATTGAAATTTAATAGTTTTAGTAAATATAGTAAATAAGTGCTAAATACCTTTTCTAATCAGCAGTATATAGCAGTCTTGTGACTTCTATCAGTGTCAGGCTGAGCACTTGTTAACCTCTCTGGCGGTATGATTATTTCAGATTTTTGGTGCTGAAAGCGGTACATTACTTTGCATAGAAATTTGGCGTTTTATATTATAGGCCTGTAATTCTTAGGAATAACTCACTTAAATCTGTCCAGACAAGAGTCTAGTAGACATCCCGGGTATGATAAAGTTTGAAACATGAAATCATAAATTATAATATAATAAATAACTATAAATAATTATCAAAAATAATAACGTAATAGTAATAAAATGTATTCAATAATGTAATCAAACCAAAAACACTGAAATTTGCTCAGTTGCAGAATTGTCGCTGTCGTCACTTTCAGTGTCTGATGATAAATTTCCCCAAAAATCAGTATCACTCAATTCTGCAAATGATTCTTTTTTACTATCGCTGTTTTCTAGCTGATCAAAAAACGTTTTTGACGTAAAGGGACGCTTTTTGGTTGCCATGGACATTCTCAAGTTTCCAGGCAGAAAGAATGGCATATATAATATGAAAGTGTACACAGAGGCATCGGGTGGAGGACACAGCCCGCAGACACAGCGGGGGGACATCGCTGGATCCAGGGTACAAGGTAAGTAACCCAGCCTTGGATCCAGCGATGCAATCCCAAGTGTGGCTCGGGGTTACCTCTATATGCAGTGAAAACATACCCCGAGCCACACTGGGGAATACCGTCAAGCAGGTTAAAGCTTGTAGGAGGAGTTTTCAACCTCCTCTAACTGTCCTATGAGGCTGCAAGACCCCTGACCATCTGTCTGGATAGTGCTGATTGGCCCTGTGCTGATCACATGCGCTCTTCCAAAAAAAAAAAACTCTCTAGAAATACACACCAAACTGAGCATGTGCAGAGTGCCTCTGTACTATCAGTATATAGACTGGGGACAGTAAAAGAAGCGGGGGGGGGGGGGGGATTCAGAGAACACAGGACCAAACAGTTTTTTTACACAATGGGGATTAGAATTCATTAAGGTAAAAAACTTGAGGGTTTACAACCCCTTTAACCCCTTGGGTTCCACAGTGAGTATAACAAGCATGCTATACTGCATATATATACTGATTTTGTGGGTTTAGTAACACTTTAAGTGGGTTATCCATGCCTGCTGCACTAACGGGCTTCTGATACTACTTGATAGTTTAACAGGGTGAATCCCCCATCGGGCCTATAAGACTGGGGATGACCGAAAAACAAAAGAATTACTCTTTCATTCTCCTAAATATATATATATATATATATATATATATATATATATACTTACAGAACACTTTGCTTAAAGTATCCATATACCCAAGTGACTGGCCTCAGGTGATAAACTGAGATGAAACAACATCCTCCTACACCAGTGGTCCTCAACTCCTGTCCTCAGGACCCAGTAACAGGCCAGATTTTAAGTATTACCTTGGGGGGATGTAGACTAGAATACAGCAATCACTGAGCAGCAAATTATATCACCTGTGATGTATTTCAATTATCTTGGAAACCTGGCCTGTTAGTGGATCCTGAGGACCGGAGTTGAGAACCACTGTCCTACATCAATTGCACCTGTTTATCTGCAGCCATCTTTCCCCTACATTCATTCATAGTGCAGAATTTACACAGGATCTCTCAGCTCTGAAGAGCAGTGGGAGAAGAGCTGATGTTACATCAGTGAGTAGAGCTCGGAGAGCTGATTGGAGGGAAGGAACGCACCCCCCTTCACACAGCACACAGTAACAGAGCTAAGGCTGTCAGTCAGCTGGAGATCCCTCCCCTGTCACCATTTTTCTCTTGGTGTCAGGAAAACTTGTCAGAAGTGACTCATGCTGATAGCAGAGTAATAAAGCAGCAGATAGAAATGATACTTAGTGCTCTGGATTGAGACACATACACACTATAGAGCAGTGGTTCTCAACTCCTGTCCTCAGGACCCACTAACAGGCCAGAATTTAAGTATTACCTTGGGGAGATGCAGACTAGAATATTGCAATCACTGAGCAGCAAATGATATCACCTGTGATGTATTTCAGTGACTTTGCAAACCTGGCCTGTTAGGGCCGGTTCACACTTGAGCGGCGCGATGCGACGCGACTTGCCAGGGCGAAGCAAGTTGCCCAGCTCAAGGCGATCTCAACGCGGCTTGTGAGGAGACTTCTATCATAGAAGTCAATGCAAGCCGCGCTGAGATCGCCCTGAAAATAGTGCAGGAACCATTTTTCTAAGGCGGAGCGAAGCGATTCGCTCCTATTAGAACGGTTCCATTGCACAGCATTGAGGCGAATTGTCAGGCGACTCAAGTCGCCTGACAATTCGCCTAGATGTGAATGGGCCGCGAAGTCGCGCCGCTCAAGTGTGAACCGGCCCTAAGAGGGTCCTGAGGACCGGAGATAAGAACCACTGCTATAGAGGGATCTGCTTTGTTGATATTTCATGGCTGGAGTTTACAACCACGTATAATAGAGAACCTTGGGACATTAACAACATTCACCTAAAGAAATGTGAAAGTGCTATAAAATTATCTTCCAAAACAATTTACATGATCACACTGCCTTACCTCCTATTTAAAAAAAAAGCAGCCCAGGAGAAGGAATTGCTGTGGCAGCTCTGAACCGTCGGTGAGGAACACCCACAGGATATTTCTTTGATGTCATTTTATTATTACGGAGGTCTGGATGTTTCACTACTTTTCAGGTTAGATCCTGGGGAACTGTGAGCACTAAAAAAAAAACCCCCCCCCCCCCCTCGACGGTGTCGTTAAGGAAGAGGACCCGACGAAAAAAAAATTTATCCTCCATTCCGTCACACTAGTACATTTAACAAAACCTTCTATTAAAATATCGTGAAAGTGTAAAGAAATCCACTTACAACAATTACAGGGTTCCAAGAGATAATATGCACCAACATTTGAGGTCGGTACTTTATAGTTGTTTCGTCTAGGGAGATATCGTCACCAAGAATAGAGGCCAGGAGTCCTGGGAGAATCCCGGCCAAGTGTGAACTCGCCGCGCTGAAGCGCCGGGTAAGTGTAGATCCGCTTAACAGTCCGCTGAACTCAGCGGACTGTTAAGCGGAGTTACGACACGTTACCTTGGCAAGATTATCCTCGCTTAGCGAAGCGAGGCGGAATCTTT
>BLSH010393145.1:615153-635909 GCA_018402905.1 Glandirana rugosa
CGTGAAAACATGTGTAAATCGCAACCCCCCCCCCCCCCAAAAAAAAAATCACGAGTGTCAAGGGGTCCTAGATTGGACTTTTCATCACTTTGTAGGTCTGGAGGCATTATTATTTTACTGTAGTTTCTTTATAGGACACCCACAAGGAGTGGCTGCCAAGTGTACAGGTGCCAGCTGACACAGCATGCAGATAAAATGTAAGAGTGCAATCCAAAGTTTAGGAGGGTGGCACTAGTGCAAGAGTGATGACTGTAGACAAGGCCCTGCGAGCAACTGGGCATAAAATGTCCTGGGCAGGGTTGTATAGCTGAGTCAGAGACTGAATCATCTTGAAACGTGGCCAGTATGAAAGCACTTATTGACTGACAAACTAATGCAAGTGAGAAAGTATGATCATCCTCCCAAACATAACACTGCATGTTGTCTACGGCAAACACAAACCTGATGTATTAAAAAAAAGAATGAATATGACAAGATTGATTAAACAAAAGGCAGAATTGTGTAGGATTTTTAAGCTGACACTACAAAGTAACCACAGAGGATTGTAGACTTTGTCATTTGCATACAAGGAAAACACCTGCCAGCAAGGCTGCATCGACTGTCAACTGCAAAAGTACCAAGCTGTCCTTTCTCAGACAAACATGTGTTTACTATATAAATGCTTTAGACACAGAAAGGGAGCAACGGCACTGGGCACAAACCTTGTGCATTAAAAAGGATTTCCATAGTAAATTGCATTAAAACACTTACAGTAAGGTGATCGTTCGATAGCAAATTAAAGGAAGTCAAGGAGTGCATCAGCGACATTAAAGTGGTTCTGAAGGCAGCAGGCTTTTTACCTTAATGCATTCTATAAAGGAGCAAGCCTGCTTGGGCGCCAGCTTTCACTCAGCAGGATGGGGAGGGGGGTGCCAAGAGTGCCGGCTAGAGATCCGAGAAGAGGAAGATCAAGGGTGTCCTGTGCAAAACCACTGCACAGAGCAGCTAAGTATGACATGTCTGTTATTTAAAAAAGCATTGCCTTTAAAGGAGTTGTAAACCCTCAAGGTTTTTCCTTTTGTGCTGCAGTTCCCCCCGGACCCCCGCTTATTCTTACCTGAGCCCGATCGTTCCAGCGACAGGGGTGTACACAGCAGCTCCAGCCGCTGTCTTGGGTCCTCATTGGATAAATTGATAGCAGCGGGAACTATTGGTTCCCGATGCTGTCAATCAAATCCAGTAACATGGAAGCAGGGCTGAGTCCTGCTGTCTGAGTCAATGGACACAGCAGCAGGACTCGGGAGCGTGCCCCCATGGAAAGCGGCTCTCCATGGGGGCACTCAAGAAGAGGAGGAGCCAGGAGCGTCGCAGGGGGGAACCCAAGAACAAGAGGATCAAGGCTGCTCTGTGCAAAACCCTTGAACAGAGTAGGTAAATATGACATATTTGTTATTTAACAAAAAAAAACCCCACAGCTTTACAATCACTTTAATATCACTTTAAAGCGACGTTCCACCCACAGATGGAACTTCTGCTCTTTTGCTCCCCCCTCCACTGCCACGTTTGGCAACTTTCAGCGGGGAGGGGGGGGGACGGGGACCTATTTTTGAAAGGTCCCCTTTTGCACCTCTGGGAGACAGGGGCCGCGGCCTGTCTCCTGGAAGTTCGGCCCCCTCCTCCTTCTCCTGCCGCCGGGCCATGCATGGCCCGGCGGTGAAGTAGGGAACCGGCTGTGAAGCCGAAAGGCTCCACTGCTGGTTTCCCTTAGTGGCGATGGTGGCGACAGCACCTGAGCGCTGATCCGAAGATCAGCTTCAGGTGCCGACATCACGGGATCCCTGGACAGGTAAATGTCCATATATTAAAAGTCAGCAGCTACAGTATTTGTAGCCGCTGGCTTTTAATTTTTTGTTCCCTGGCTGGATCTCCTCTTTAAGCACAACAAACCCTGTCTATTTGTGGGGTTTGGAAATGGAAATGTCAGCTGACAATGCATATACACCCGCTCAGAGATGGCAAGTGTGCAGCATCCTGTGTTGACTAGATGACTTCTGGGAGGGAATTTTTTCTGGAAACATTGCTAAGTGACTCATATTGAGATTCTACCCTTTCCTCGAGTCCATGAGGCTTCTGAGAATAGAAAAGGAGTAAAGGTGCATGGGAAAATTTATTTTTCCCGGAGTTCTGCTTTAGGCTGTGTTCACACTATTGTGAATTGGATGGGGCTCCTCTGACTCATGAGTGATACCTCTTGTCTCCTGGCTGGGGCACCTCTGACCACTTTGTGAGACCTCCTGTCTCTTGCCTCCTGGCTGGGGCACCTCTGACCCCTGGGCGAGACCTCCTGTCTCTTGGCTCCTGGCTGTGGAACCTCTGACCCCTGGATGAGATCCTCTTGTCTCTTGGCTGGGGCACCTCTGACCCCTGGGTGAGACCTCCTGTCTCTTGGCTCCTGGCTGGGGCACCTCTAACCCCTGGGTGAGACCTCCTGTCTCTTGCCTCCTGGCTGGGGCACCTCTGACCCATGGATGAGACCTCCTGGCTCTTGGCTGGGGCACCTCTGACCCTTGGGTGAGACCTCTTGTCTCTTGGCTCCTGGCTGGGGCACCTCTGACCCCTGGGTGAGACCCTCCGTCTCTTGGCTCCTGGCTGAGGCTCCTCTGACCCCTGGGTGAGACCTTTCGTCTCCCAAACTAGGAGTTGTCTTCAAACTGGGAGCTCTGAGCTATCCTCGGTTTGAGAATATAACGACCATGGACACCTGTGTACTCAAACAGTCTACAGGCACCTTTAAGGCTCCATGCACACTGTATCTCAAAAACGACCGTTTTTGGTCGTTTTGGTGGTTTTTTTTTAACAGCCAAAAGCGCCACTTTATTTTATCCTATGTGTCCATGCACACATGGTCGTTTATTGTCTTTTATCAGCAGTGGCGTTTTTGGGCTGTTATCTGAACGCCCTGAATTGGCGTTGAAAAGTCATTCTCCTGACCACAAAAAATGGCAGACGCCGGTAAACGCTGGTATATTGGCGTCTGGCGTTTTTTGCAGTCAATGGAAGCTAATGAAGAAAAAAACGCCAAAAACCGCAGACGCCGAAAAACGCCGGTAAATGCCGGTTTATCGGCGTCTGACGTTTTTTGCAGTCCTCAAGCCAATGAAGAAAAAAAAAAAACGCCAAAAAACGATGACGCCGAAAAACGCCACTAAACGCTGCTTACAAAACACTGCAAATAGAACGTTTTGTTAGCAGCGTCTCCTGCCCGATGCTGAAAGAGCCCTATAGCGTCCAGTGTGCATGGAGCCCTAGGCCTCATACACACAGGCGTTTGCAAAAAAATAAGCAAAACGCCTGGCCTGACGTCAGGGAAAAAATTGCCGTTCTTCTCGCCGTTTTGCATTGACGTCAATGCACGTTTTTTCACGCTAGCTTTCAGCAGCGTTTTCTGCCTCTATTCAAAATCAATGATTCCCTATGTGAGCCCATTGATTTGAATAGAAGCCGCACCAGAAGTCGGATCTTGGAGATCCGACTTGCGGCGCGACTTGTGTGCTAGGTGTCTAAAAAAAAAAAATTTGCGTGGGGTTCCCCCTCCCCAAGGGCATACCAGGCTCTTCGATCTGGCATGGATTTTAAGAGGAGCCCCCACGCCGAAAAAAATGGCGCAGGGTCCCCCCCAAAATCCATACCAGACCCTTATCCGAGCACACAGCCTGGCAGGCCAGGAAAGGGGGTGGGGACGAGCAAACAGCCCCCCCCTCCTGGACCGTACCAGGCCGCATGACCTCAACATGGGGAGTATGGGTGCTTTGGGGCAGGGGGGGCTCTTCCCAACAACCCTGGCCCTTGGTTGTCGGGGTCTGCGGGCGGAGTCTTCTGCTCTTTTGCCGCTGTCTCCCCGGCTAGCTTCTCCCGCCGCTGCTGCTTCTTCTTCTTCTCCTTCTTCTGGAGATGTTGACTCGTCGCTCTCTTCCACTCGAATGCCGGGTCCGTGCTGATGACGTCATCGTGTGCCGGCATTCGAGTGGAAGAGAGCGACGAGTCAACATCTCCAGAAGAAGAAGGAGAAGAAGAAGAAGCAGCAGCGGCGGGAGAAGCTAGCCGGAGAGACAGCGGCAAAAGAGCAGAAGACCCCGCAGAAGACCCCTCAGAAGACAGAAGACCCCGCAAAAGAGCCAAACAAAGAAAAGAGGGGAGAAGATGCCGGAGCGGATTTAATAAAATATTTTAAAAAGCTGTGTAGTGTTTTTTTTTGTACACTTTTTTTTCCCCCCAGGTAAATGGGTAGGGGTACGATGTACCCCATACTCATTTACATAGGGTGGGGGGCCCGGCATCTGGGGGCCCCCTTATTAAAGGGGGCTTCCAGATTCCGATAAGCCCCTGCCCGCAGACCCCGACAACCAACGGCCAGGGTTGTCGGGAAGAGGCTCTTGTCCCCATCAACATGGGGACAAGATGCTTTGGGGTGGGGGGCGCAGAGCCCCCCCTGCCCCAAAGCACCCATACTCCCCATGTTGAGGGCATGCGGCCTGGTACGGTCCAGGAGGGGGGGGGGTCGCTTGCTCGTCCTCACCCCCTTTCCTGGCCTGCCAGGCTGCGTGCTCGGATAAGGGTCTGATATGGATTTTGGGGGGGGGACCCTACGCCATTTTTTCGGCGTGGGGGCTCCTCTTAAAATCCATGCCAGATCGAAGAGCCTGGTATGCTCTTGGGGGGGCCCACGCTAATTTTTTGTGGGGTTCCCCTTTAAGACACCTAGCACACAAGTCGCGCCGCAAGTCGGATCACCGTGATCCGACTTCTGGTGCGGCTTCTATTCAAATCAATGGGCTCCCATAGGGAACCATTGATTTTGAATAGAACGCCTGACGAAGCTTAACGCTGTGTGTACAACATTAAGCAACGTCATTGAGCATTTTGCCGGCTCGGCGTCAAAAACGCCATGACGCTGCAGCTTCAGAACCCACTGGTCCCGCGTTCTAGCTACAGCTCACTAACGCCGACACCCTCTACTACTCAAAAACGTCAACGTTTTAGAGGGCCATTGAATAACATGGAGAGCAGCAAAAAACGCCCAAAAACGTGGCATTACAAAACGCCCGTGTGTATGAGGCCTTAAAATCCAGATACAGGATTGAAGGTTCCGATCCAAAACTACAGAATCCGTAGAAAACCAAAAACACAGCTTTCTCTGCTCAGAAATTATAGTCCGAAACTTCGCATTAACCCTCAGTGCAAAACCTGTCTCCTCCATTTTCACAGTGACAGGGTCTCGTTCTGTCACAATATATAAAATATTTATGGAAGGAACAGCACACAATAACTTCTCACTTTCTTCAAGCTCTCAAGTGATACCATTTTTACGCTTCTATTTAAAGGTTTCTCCGCCCATTAACATACTGTAAGACAGGAGTCTGAATATGAGGTGGTATGAACAAACTCGCCAAACTCATATTTGCTCCAGAAGAATATACTGCATTTGAAAAATTCAGCCACAATTTGACTCCCTCGTTGTGACTGCACTTTTAATGAGTATTATAACCTTAGGCCTCTTTCATACAGGTACAGTATATCTAAAGCCAAAACTTTGTAAAATGTATGGATAGTGTTGCTGCCAGCTTTTTTCCATCTGCATTTCATTAGGGAGATTTCCCATCACTTTCTGTCCTAAAGACTCAATGGGAATTTAGAGAGTATTTTTCCAATGTGAGGGAAATGCCCTCTAATGCTGGGTACACACTGAGGGTTGAACGAAAAAACCCTTACAGATTCCTACATGGACACAAGTGATGTGGATTCAGGGATCTTCCCCTCTGTGCTATTGTATTCTGATATCAGGGACTCCCCCCATCTGTATGTGGGGCGTATTTTTGCTGAATACGCCATGCTGTGGGCCTACTCACCCTGCACGTGGGGGTACCTTTCTTGTGTAAGCGAAAAGGACCAGGCATGAAACAGTTAAAGTGGTTGTAAACCTCATACCTGAAATATGAAAAAAGCACGTCCTTCTAAAATGTGTACTTGTCTCTATCCAGAGCACTAAGTGTCATTTCTGTCTGCTGCTTCATTTCTGTGCTATCAGCATGCATCAATTCTGACATGTTATCCTGACACCAAGAGAAAAAAAGGTGACAGGGGACAGAGGTCCAGCTGATTGACAGCCTCAGCTCCGTTCCTGTGTGAAAAGGGGTGTGTCTCTTCCCTCCAATCAGCTCTCAGAGCTCTTCTCACTGAGCTCTGCAGAGTGTTACTTCAGCTCTCATATTTTTGGAAAGCTCAGACAAGCTGGACTTTGAACTGAGAGCTGCAGATAAACAGGTACAACTTATGTAGAAGCATTTGTTTAATCTCTCTGTATTACACGAGGCCAGTCACTTCACTGGGTATCTGGAAGGGTTTACAACCGCTTTGTTGGCATTTTACTGAGCATCAGCGGCACAGTTCAACAGCACACTGTACATTTTCAGAGTCCAGCTGAACTAATGCAGGCTGCCCGGGCTCATACATTTACAGAGAAGCAAAGTACATTTAGCAGAAGTCCAGTAATGGTATGTTCCTAGTCCAGGGAGAATCCCAGGAGGGTGACCCAGGAGGGGGCCATGTGCTCTAGTAGGACTACATGTTGCAGAAGTTCTTCCTCTGTAAATCCCATGTAGAAGAGAGAGAGAGCACTGAGCTCTCCCCTGGTATTTATGTGGCTTACAAGGGGGGCAAAGCCCGGGAAAGGGTCCAGACACCGTTAACCCCTTCCCACCCTGGACAGCCTGTAACTGGCTGTATTACTACATAGTGCAGATATACATTCAATGACACCCTACAAACACCTGCTTACAATTATACACTGATCAGTGCCACATCCATTGGCTGCAGCAGCTGATCGAATTCTGAAATTTCAATACATTTCTATTGAAATGTGGCGCTATGATGCAGTGGTTTGTGTTGCAGCCTGCTGCTCTAAAAAAAAAAAAAAAAGTACACGTAATACTTTTTTTTTTATAGCCCACACGATTGCAACGCTGTGATGTGAACTGACAATGCTGGAAACAAGATATTTTGCCTTGCGTTGGAGCTATACTGGTTATGTGTAGCCCCAACGCATCTGGTGTGATTGAGCCCCAAACCTTATAAGGGCTTTTAGGCTAGTGTTACACTAGCTCCAGTGCTTGCTGCCCCTCTGAAAAGCTGAGGTGGATTGCTTCTCACAGGTGGTGAGGATATGGTGCGCCACCTCTTTTAACCATCTAAATGATGCATGACCCTGCCGCAACCGCGTCCATTGCAGGGTGGCCGTGTTCCCTTGAATCTGACTTGTTTGGCGGTGGTCCTGCCAGTGGAAGGATAGCTTTTGCTGCGACTCCAAAGCAGGCATGCAAGGGTTAGTTCACCTTCACAAAAAAATGCCAACCCAGCTGGGCTGTCATTGGTCTACCTTACATGCCAATCACTGGGTCCTGGCCAGAGATTCATGGCCGTGACCCGCCAGTCGACAGGGCAAGTGGCGTGAGAGAGATCTGTGTATGAAAACAACACAGATCTCTCTCCTGATCCCGGGGATGTGCCGTTTTTTTGTCTCCCCGCAAAAAATCAGCGCATCCCCTAGTAAAACAGCACACAATAATAACACTCCCCAGGCACACAGTTAACCTTTTGCTTGCCCTAGAGGTTAACCCCTTCCTCCCCAGGGTCATTAGTACAGTGACAGTGCATTTTATTAGCACCGTTCACTGTATTAGTGTCACTGGAGATGTCAGTAGCAGATAGTCAGTTCCCACCCAGTGCCAGTTAGTGTCAGATTTCCCACTACACTATCACAGTCCTGCTATAAGTTGCTGATCACCACCATTACTAATATATATATATATATATATATATATATATAGATACAGTATCTCACAAAAGTGAGTACACCCCTCACATTTTTGGTAAATATTTTATTATATCTTTTCATGCGACAACACTGAAGAAATTACACTATGCTACAATGTAAAGTAGTGAGTGTACAGCTTGTATAACAGTGTAAATTTGCTGTCCCCTCAAAATAACTCATCACACAGCCATTAATGTCTAAACCGCTGGCAACAAAAGTGAGTACACCCCTAAGTGAAAATGTTCAAATTGGGCCCAATTAGCAATTTTCCCTCCCCAATGTCATGTGACTCATTAGTGTTACAAGGTCTCAGGTGTGAATGGGGAGCAGGTGTGTTAAATTTGGTGTTATCGCTCTTACTCTCTCATACTGGTCACTGGGAGTGCAACATGGCACCTCATGGCAAAGAACTCTCTGAGGATCTGAAAAAAAGAATTGTTGCTCTACTTAAAGATGGCCTAGGCTATAATAAGATTGCCAAGACCCTGAAACTGAGCTGCAGCAAGGTGGCCAAGACCATACAGCGGTTTAACAGGACAGGTTTCACTCAGAACAGGCCTCGCCATGGTTGAGTGCATGTGGTCAGCATCATATCCAGAAGTTGTCTTTGGAAAATCGACTGCCAGCATTGCTGCAGAGGTGGTGGGGGGGTCAGCCTGTCAGTGCTCAGACCATACACCGCATATTGCATCAAATTGGTCTGCATGGCTGTCGTCCCAGAAGGAAGCCTCTTCTAAAGATGATGCACAAGAAAGCCCCCGAACAGTTTGTTGAAGACAAGCAGACTAAGGACATGGATTACTGGAACCATGTCCTGTGGTCTGATGAGTCCAAGATAAACTAATTTGGTTTGGATGGTGTCAAGGGTGTGTGGCGGCAACCAGGTGAGGAGTACAAAGACAAGTGTGTCTTGCCTACAGTCAAGCATGGTGGTGGGAGTGTCATGGTCTAGGGCTGCAGGAGTGCTGCTGGCACTGGGAAGCTACAGTTCATTGAGGGAACCATGAATGCCAACATGTACTGTGACATACTGAAGCAGAGCATGATCCCCTCCTTCCAGAGACTGGGCTGCAGGGCAATATTTCAACATGATAATGGCCCCAAACACACCTCCAAGATGACCACTGCCTTTGTAAAGAAGTTGAGGGAAAAGGTGATCGACTGGCCAAGCATGTCTCCAGACCTAAACCCTATTGAGCATCTGTGGGGCATCCTCAAGCAGAAAGTGGAGGAAAACAAGGTCTCTAACATGCACCAGCTTGGTGATGTTGTCATGGAGGAGTGGAAGATAACTCCTGTGGTAACCTGTGAAGCTTTGGTGAACTCCATGTCCAAGAGGGTTAAGGCGGTGCTGGAAAATAATGGTGGCCACACAAATATTGACACTTTGGGCCCAATTTCGACATTTTCACTTAGGGTTGTACTCACTTTTGTTGCCAGTGGCTTAGACGTTAATGGCTGTGTGTTGAGTTATTTTGAGGGGACAGCAAATTTACACTGTTATACAAGCTGTACACTCACTACTTTACATTGTAGCAAAGTGTCATTTCTTCAGTGTTGTCACATGAAAAGATAGAATAAAATATTTACAAAAATGTGAGGGGTGTACTTACTTCTGTGAGATACTATATATATATACACACACATATATATATATATATATATATATATATATACACATATATATATATACACACATACACACACACACACACAGTGCATCTGGAAAGTATTCACATCGCTTCACTTTTTCCACATTTTGTTATGTTACAGCCTTATTCCAAAATTGATTAAATTCATTATTTTCCTCATAATTCTACAAACAATACCCCATAATGATAGTGTGAATGAAGTTAGTTTGAAATCTTTGCAAATTTATTCAAACAAAAAAACAAAACAAAACAAAATATCACATGTACACAAGTATTCACAGCCTTTGCTTAGTACTTTGGTGAAGCACCTTTGGCACCAATTACAGCCTCAAGTCTTTTTGAGTATCATGCTACAAGCTTGGCACACCTATTTTTGGGCAGTTTCTCACATTCTTCTTTGCAGGACCTCTCAAGCTCCATCAGGTTGGATGGGGAGAATCGTTGCACAGCCATTTTCAGATCTCTCCAGAGATGTTCAATCGGGTTCAAGTCTAGGCCACTCAAGGACATTCACAGAGTTATCCCGTAGCCACTCCTTTGTTATCTTGGCTGTGTGCTTAAGGTCGTTGTCCTGTTGAAAGATGAACCTTCGTCCCAGTCTGAGGTCCAGAGCACTCTGGAGCAGGTGTTCATCAAGCATGCTTCTGTATATTGCTGCATTAATTTTCCCTCGATCCTGACTAGTCTTCCAGTTCCTTCTGCTGAAAAACAACCCCACAGCATGATGCTGCCACCACCAGGGCTGGTGCAAGGATTTTTTTTTTTTTTTTGTAATTCCTTTATTTATCACAAAAGGTAACATGTTACAGGCAACTACACAAGCAAGAGCAATTTTTCATGCGGAAATGCAAATCTCGCATTAGCTGGGTTATTGATAGCCAGGACTGGAACGGTGTTCCAGACACAGAATCTAATCTGAGCATCCCATCATTCGGAGCTTTTGCCAAAACCCATAGCAAGAAGGATATTTGCATTTCTCAGTACTATATATAAAGAAATAAAATAAAAGTAGAAAGAACACTTATAAAGTTAAGGGTAAGGAGTCGTATGTCTGGCTGGTCATCCTAAGGAGAAAGCATCCACGTCCATCCACGTCGAGCTGACATTCTTATAATAAAAAACTAGGTGGACATGAAGCTCGATAACGGGGCAAAGTCGTGGAATGCCTATCAGACTGAAAATGGACGCAGACTGGCTACCTTGTAGACCAGAAATGTAGTACTATTTGCAGGGAACATCCAAAGTAGGATATAAAAGTCGATGCCGTGAATACAGATAAGACAAAGAGAAAAAGAGAGAGAAGAGAGGAAAAGAGAAAAAAAAAAAAAAAAGTGGGAGAGAAAAGGGGGAAAAAGAAAAAAGGGGGGGGTGTAAAAGGGAAGGGGTCCCATCAGGCGAGGAAGCAGGAGGTTTTTAGAGGACATAAGGAAACATCAGAAACATAGAACAGAAACGGATATCCGCGCGCCCCATGCCCGGGCCCCCCACGACATCACCCAGCGATGCCTCTAGTGCGAAATCTCCGCGAGGTAGGCATCTGTAAAGATAAAGTGCTGCCACGGTCTCCAGGTCTCTCGAAAGATCTCCTCTTTGTTGTGGAGAGTAGCGGTGAGGTCCTCCATGTCTCTTAGCTCATTAACTTTGGAGAACCACAGCGCCAGGGAGGGAGGGTGCTCAGATTTCCAGTAGAGGGGGACGCAGGCCTTGGCCGCATTCAAGAGTTGTATGGTGAGTGAGGTTTTGTATTTTTTTGGTGCAAGGATTTTTGACACCCTAGGCCAGGAATCCTCAAACTACGGCCCTCCAGCTGTTGCGGAACTACACATCCCATGAGGCATTGTAAAACTCTGACATTCACAGACATGACTAGGCATGATGGGAATTGTAGTTCCTGAACTGGAGGGCCATAGTTTGAGGACCCCTGCCCTAGACGAAACATAATTTTGCTCCCCCCTCTTGGCTCCACCCCTGACCCCACCCCCTTTTCTCTGCCCAGCCTGATCAGTGCCAATCAAATGTAGCCTGATCTGCGCCCATCAAATACAGCCTCACCTGTGCCCATCAAATACAGCTTCACCACCACCAATCAATACAGCCTCATCTGTGCCCGTCAAATACAGCTTCACCTGTGCCCATCAAATACAGCCTCATGGGGATGGGGGGAATTTGGCAGATCAGTCACCATTTCTATATAAATTTACAAATGGCATGTGATAATACAATCTCATTATCTCAGACAGACCGTGTCAGTTTTTACATGAATTAATGCAGAGCAGCCAGTGACAGATCAACAGTGGCCAGGCGCCCCAAGGCGGCTGTGCGCCCTCGGCGGCCGACAAGCTTCACTATATGTGATTTGCTGCGATTGTCGCAATCACGGCGACACCGCACTGTGTTATAGGTGCCATTGAAAATAATGGCGCCTAAGTCCCTGTTTTGCGATTGTAGTGCCTTTTGAGATTGTGGGTAGCGACTCTGCCATGATCCCAGGTGTGAATGGAGCTTTAGACCCCCTTTCACTGGGACATTTTTCAGGAGCTTTAGCGCCTGTAAAACGCCCCCGCCCCCAATCCACCCCAGTGTGAAAGCCTGGGGCGAAGCGCTTGCAGGACAGGAAAAAAACTCCTTCAAGCCACATCTTTGAGGAGGTGTGGTGAGCAGTGTTTACACCGCTCCTCCACCACCCTTGCCCATTACAAGGGCAGCGCTTCGTAAGCGGCTGAACGCTGCTTCGGAAGCACCATGTGCCGGCGCTTTTAACCTCTTCTTAGGGGTTAAAAGCGCCCCGCTGCAGCGCTTTACCGCTACGGCGTCTGTAGCCCCAGTGTGAAAGGGCTCTTAGTGACTGGGTTTAAGATACTGAATGTGCTATATTTATGAGTGCATGTCTGTCTGTACACTAATGTTTGTTAGCCTGCTTATAAATGAGGAAAGACTTTGTTTCATAAAGGATTAATATAATATGAAGCGGTATGGGGAAGTAAGTTTAGAAGGAATGACCCCCTCCCTCACAGGAAGTCCCCGGGGCATAGGAAGGCGGGCAGCCCGGTGTGAGGAGCCCTGGGTGCAGTCAGTGTGCTGACAGGTGCCTGTCTGAGCTGCCATTACAGGGCGGGCTGCGGGGCGGGTCTTGGCCGGGAAGGTGGAGGCGGCCCGGGCCTCGTAGGCCCTCCGGACACAACAGAGCACTGCTCGTCACCGCCATCAATATGGGGAACTCGATTAGCGGCGGCAGCGGGGACGAAGACGACCCAGGGATGGAGCAGGGAGAGAGCGGCACGGCAGCCGCGGACACGGCGGGAGGAGCGGGCGGCCAGCAGAGTGCAGTCCAGCTGGGGATCCCCGGCGACCCGTCACCCCCGCTGCTGCTGCCGCCCTCTCCTGTCGTATTGCTGGAGCAGGCCCGGCTGAGGGAGGCGGCGGCCCGGCTCAGGGATGTGGGGGCTCCTGAGTCGGTGGTTTCCCGGCACCAGGGCGCCTTGCTCCGCTGGCTGGAGGAGAGACTGAGCCGGGGAGAGGAGGTGCTGAGCCGGGAGCAGTTTATAGAGATGCTGGAGAGCAAGGCCAGCGGCCGGGAGGAGTGCGAGGAGGTAAGACCCTGCCTGCCGGCCCATACACTGCAAGCTAACCTCACTCCCATTACAGGAAGCCTGCTGTACGGAAACATGGAGGCTGCCATTACTAATGAGAGCCACACTGCCAAGCACAGGAAGCCTAGCAACTAGCATTTTCACATGGCAGCCTCCATACATGCCTTTGGATGTATCTACAGATTTCAGTATGACACTTCTTTCATCATGGGCTCCAGCTATCATCTGTATTTCCTCCAATGTAAAGCTGCCCATAGATGAGTCACTTTTTATTTGATCATCTAGCACAGTGGTTCTCAACTCCTGGCCTCGGGACCCACTAACAGGCCAGGTTTGCAGGATAACTGAAATACATCACAGGTGATATCATTTGCTGCTCAGTGATTGCAGTATTCTAGTGCAGTGGTTCTCAACCCTGTCCTCAAGTACCCCCAGCAGGCCATGTTTTGGGAATTTCTCTTAGCTAAAATAGCTGTCCAAAATACCAAGCCATTGACTGTGATTTAAAGCACCTGTGTAAGATAAAGGAAAACATGGCCTGTTGGGGGGTACTTGAGGACAGGGTTGAGAACCACTGTTCTAGTCTGCATCTCCCCAAGGTAATACTTAAAATCTGGCCTGTTGGTGGGTCCTGAGGACAGGAGTTGCGAACCACTGATCTAGCAGGCTAACCTTATTGGAGGTGGATAGAGGAATCCTTGCCTAAAGGGAACCTGTACCCCCTTCCTGCCTAGGCCAGCTTTCAGCACTGTCACACGTTTTGAATGGCAATTTCACAGTCATGCAACACTGTACCCATATGAAATTTTTATCATCCCCCCCCAAATAGAGCTTTCTTTTGGTGGTATTGAACAGGAATGGGCTCGGGCGTGTTCGGAACCGAACATGCCAGATCCCGCCAGGAAGCTTGCACTGCGCCGCGCTAATCGCAGGCAGTGAAACATTTCCTGATCGCTGCAGCCACACATCGGGAAATGTTTCACTGCCTGTGATAAGTGCGGCGCAGTGCAAACTTCCTGGCAGGTTCGGACACGTGCAGCTCCAAACACGGCCGGGCCCATCCTTGTTATTGAACCACTTGCCGACCGCCTTGCGTAGATGGTGGCAAAGTGGCTGTGCTGTGCAAATAGCAGTCTATAAACAGCGATTCGCGCAGTTGCAGGCACGCGCTCTCATGCCCACTGCATGCTGCGTCATTGTGGCTGCAGGTCGGGCGGACTTGATCGCCTAATACAGAGGCAGAGCGGGGAACCTTCAATGTAAACATGGCAGTTTCCCATTCTGTCAGGGGATATGACAGTGATCTACTGGTCCCTGTAATGGGGATCAGTTAGATCTCTGGTGCCCCTGCCAGCCCAGCCCCCACACAGTTAGAACTCACACAGGGAACACAGTTAACCCCTTCACTGTCCCCTAGAGTTTAACCCCTTCCCTGCCAGTGACATTTATACAGTAATCGGTGGCTATTTTTTTAGCTCTGATTGCTGATATCGCAGTCCCGATAAAAATCGCAGATCGCCGCCATTACCAGTAAAAAAAAAAAAAAAAAAAGCTATAAATCTATTCTCATAGTTTGTAGGCGCGATAACTTTTGCACCAGCCAATCAATAAACGCTTTTTGTGATTGTATTGACCAAAAATACGTAGAAGAATACATTTTGGCCTAAACTGATGAATACATTTTGTTTTTTTTATATATTTTTTTTGATATGTATTAAAGTAAAATATATTGTTTTTTTTTCCAAATTGTCGCCCTTTTTTTGTTTATAGCGCAAAAAATAAAAAAACGCAGAGGTGATCAAATACCACCAAAAGAAAGCTCTATTTGTGGGAAAAAAAAGGACGTCAAACTTTGTTTGGGTACAACGTCACACGACCGCGCAATTGTCAGTTAAAGTGACCCAGTGCCGAATCGCAAAACGTGCTCTGGTCGGGAAGGAGGTAAATCCTTTCGGGGCTGAAGTGGTTAATCACCACCACCACTGATGGGCAGCACTGATCATCAGTGTCCTGATTATCAGGCTGCATTCACACAGTATCACAGGCGGAAGCACCTTGATTCCACCCCACGATTTCAAATGGCTGCAAAACGCGTGACGCATTTGTGATGGCAATACTTCTAATGGCACCCTAATTGCACTGCAATCACACTACTTGTTGCTCAAAAAGGAGCATGAACTTCATTTGGGCGTTAGTCAACAGTTGTGATTTGCCGTAATTTCAGCACAATGTACCGATTGGGGTGCCGATTCTGCCCGTGATCATGTGTGAATGCCAACTGTCATTTTGTTATAGCACGGTTGGCAAGTGGTTAATGACAGCGAGCTGGGACTCCACTGTTATAATACACTGATCAGGCCTGCGGCAACTCAGTTGGCTGATCGAATGACCATTTTCCATTGTTCCTGTTCGAGAGGAGTTGATCATTAGGGCCCTTTCACACAGGCTTTCCGTTTCCTGATTCAGTTTTGCTCAGTGGGGATCGCTCCGCTGATCCCTGCTGAGCCGATGGACGACAATTTTGTCTCCGCTAACTGAACAGAGATGGAACTGTCAGAGCCCCGCTCTCCTCTATGGAGATCGGATGACAACGGACCGCCTGTCCGTTTTCATCCGATCCGATTCTACAGACTGATCTCCATCTGTCTGTATTTCGCGGACAGGATCGGACATGTCTTCGCTGACATAGGCCGCTCTATAGGGCTGCATGGAGCGTCCGTTCTGGTCTGCCTGAAAACGGCCAGGAGGACCTGAACGGAAAGCCTGTGTGAAAGGGGCCTTAGGTTGACTCAAATGGGAAGAGCCATAAATGGATCAAAATTTGAAAGGTACCTGCCAGGGTGGATTTGATTTAAATCACTAGTAAAAAGGCTTGATTTAAATCATCATATTTAAAGAGCAACTGTCATCTCTGTCCCTCAGCGGCTCCTTTTACCCGCTGTTGACTCACCGACAGTCCCATTCACTTTAATAGGACGGCTGGTGATGCGGCAGTGACACAACAAGGTGAGGGACACTGCAGCAGGTGAGTGGATACCCGCTAACAGGCGCTGCCATGATGGAACTGAAATGACAGGTGCTCTTTAAATGTAAGGACTTATTCTTGCTGGTAGTTAGAATCTTTAATATTTGTAAACAAAATGAACGTTTTCTATTTAGAATAATAAGCTGTCAGGTTAGTAAAACAGCGATATCCGAACCAATTCAATCATACAGTTTGTAGTGTACACAGATTTGCAAAACAATGGGATAAAGGAATATTCCTAAACTTTGTTTTATGTCATGGTTACTGTGACATTGTGTGAATGCATCAATGCAGTGCATGTTATTTCATCCTGTAGAGCTTGGATCATTGAATGAGTTTACCCAAAAAATGTAAATATTGCAGAATATACAGCCTCATGCTGCATAACTAAGGTCCATTTCATGCTGAATAAACACATTTATTAATGGATCTTAAATAGAAAACTATCTTTCGATAGATTTTTACTCCAAAGGCATTTTATTGAAATAAATTTGATAAAAATAAATAAAATCTGATTTTTTTTTTTTTGATTAAATCATTGATTTTTATCCACCCTGGCACCTGCTAAAACAGCCACATTTTCTGTTCATCTTTGGCCAGCTTTGGTAGGCATATCACATATCTCATACCTGAGGGACCACAGGGTGCAAATCTCTATAGGGCTAGATTCACACAGGTGCCACTTTCCACAGACAGTGGATTGCTTTTAAGAAGGTTGTAAAGCAACATCAGGCGTTCCGGAGACAATAGTGCCATCTTCAGACTGCCTATGATTTTGCTTGAAACCAAGGATATGGCTCATGATTGCAACACAGTCCCGTTGACTTTAAAGGGCAAGTTTGACAGCAGTGGCAAGCTGAGATAGAGTAACTCCGCTTTTGTTGTGAAAAAAAAAAAAAAATCTGGGTGATCAATGTACCTTGCAGGGATTTCAAAGCAGAACACCGGGCAAATTATTATTATTAACCACGCAGTGGGACTGCTTGTTTTGGTCTAGAGGTTCAGAGAGCCAAGATATACTTAATCATCCTACCCTCCCAGTGCAAGACCAGTCCCTTCGCCTCTTGCCCCCATGTGTTTCAGCTGTCTTGTGCGGTGGACTGTTCCTGATGTCATCATGCCCATAGACCTGCTCTGGACGTGAAGTTGTCAGAAACAGTCCATCGCTGGACATGGGAGAGTGCTGTTTTCCAATGCATTGAAGGATTTGGGCTTTAACAAACTTTGTTTCAGATTCCTACCTATTGTTATGGTGAAGAAATAGCTGTGTGTTTGTCTGTGTCCACGTGGAATGTGATTCTAATGGGAATGAGTTTATAATTATCAATCAGCTGCTGCAGTTGTGGGAAAATGACAGGGTCTGCATCCCTTTAGACATGATTTCCCTTTGGGGGTATCTCACCAAAAATTAAATTTTTGTTGCAGGGGATGCCCAAAATCAAAATCTGACTTCTATCTCAGTGCAGACTTCTGGAAAAATCAGTAAGCCAAATACACAAGCAGAAAATGGCATTTCTTGGGGGTGTTCTGTATACCATCTGTGTACAGAGCTCCTGCAGGTTGTCATATTGTAATTTACAGAAAATTTACAGAAGGCTTTCTCTTCATTGGCTGGAGGAGGAAAGGCCGGGAATGTCATAGATCTGCAATCTTATCCAAAAGTGGAAGTGCGTACCTGTCAAAAACAGGTACCTGCCCCCCCCCAAAAAAGTGCCAAATGTGGCAGTGGAGGGGGGGGGGGTGCAAACAAACAGAGCTTCCCCTTTTGGGTGGACCTCCACTTTAGAGTGGTAGTAAGGTCTTTTTTTTTATAGCAGACATGTTATACTTACCTGCTCTGTGCAATGGTTTTGCACATAGCAGCTCCGATTCTCTTTTTTTTGGGTCCCCCATCGGTGCTGCTAGCTCCTCCCCCTTGAGCAGTACCCCATAGAAAGCAGCTTGCCCTGGGGGCACTGCTGCATGCCTGCTCCCAAGGCATCGCTCTATGCGTCCATCAGACACAGAGAGCCGCAGCTGGGCCCCTCTCCCCCCACTCTCTCTTAATTTGCCCACTGGCTGTGATTGACAGCAGTGGAAGCCAATAGGCTCCTGCTGCTGTCTTAGCCAATGACGAGGGAAAATCTCGGGACAGCTGTGGCTATTGTGAACATTGCTGGATCGGAGAGAGCTCAAGTAAGCCTTAGGGGGTGCGGGGGGGGCGGTGGAATGCTGCACACAGGTTTTTAACCTGCATACATAGAGGGAAGTGTACAACCACTTTCAAATAGCATCTCCAAGCCCTTCTCTGCCTAATCTGACAGCTGTGAAAAAAAAAAAAATCCAGGCAGCCTGCCAAGTTTCTTACAACATCGCGATAACTGTAAACATTGTAACATTTAGTTCTTCTTCTGAAATCCGGTCTGTAAATGAGGTCAGTTTAACCACTTGGACTTAGAGCTGCACGATTAATCGTATTAAAATCGCGATCTCGATCTACCCCCCCCTGCGATCTCCATCAGGCATTACCGCGATTTTCAGTGCAGTTAATGGGGTCCGACTTGCGGGGCGAATCAGCGTGACTTGACAGTAATAAAAGTGAATGCAAGTTGCCTGAAGGCTTTTCAAGTCGGAGCGACTTGAGTCTCAGGGGAAGTCAGGGGAAGTCTGGGCAGAGAGCCAAGTTCTGAGTCATCATTGATAAAAGACACAAAGTAATTTTACTTCAAAAGCTGTGTGAACTCCCCTTCTATAGTTGTTTGGTTTAACCATTTAAAGACTAAATCTTTCCTGACATTTGCTCTTTACAAATAAAAATCCATTATTTTGTCCTAGAAAACAACTTAGAACCCCCAAACATATATTTTTTTTTTTAGCAGAGACCCTAGAGAATAAGATGGTGGTTGTTGCAATATTTTATGTCACACGCCGTTTGCACAGCGGACTTTTAAACGCAATTTTTTTGGAAAATTTACCCTTTCAAAAACCTAAACAGTGCTGTTAGCCCAATTTTTTTGTATATTTAATATATTACGCCGCGAGAATCGTGAGAGAATCGTGATCTTTATTCTAAGCAAAAAAATCGTGATTCTCATTTTGGCCAGAATCGTGCAGCTCTACTTGGACTAAACCTTTTTCCTGACATTTGTTGCTTACACGTATAAAAATTAGTAGGTTCTGCTAGAAAATTACTTAGAACCCCCAAACATTATACAGGCGGTCCCCGAGTTACGAACTGGTTTGGGACTGAAGGTTTGTTCTTAAGTCGAATTTGTTTGTAAGTCGGAACATTACCTTTTTTAAGTGTAATTCTTACTTCCTGTTGTCACAGAGATGGGAAGTGAGATTAAATCCATCAAATGAGCATACAGACAGCACTAAAAACCTCACACTGGCTCTCTAACCATACAGTACTGTAGTAGCCAAAGCTAATAAATAAATACAACTTAGACAGGTGTTTGCTTTAACATATTATTTATGTTTAACTGTGCATGTAGCTGCAGATACAGGTACAGGTAAATACTTAAACTTTTTCAAACACTGTACAGTACAACCTTAAACAATGATGGTAGAGGATGATGGGCTTGCTGAAGAGGATGGGACTGCTATTATAGAGTCAGAATCTGACTCAGCTGCTGGAGTCACTTTATTGAAGTAGGCATCAAGGGATGTTTGCACAGCACTTTTCTTTATATCATCATAAATAGCCCTGTAGCATCTCAGGCCTTCAGAAATTGTACGGCAAACTTTGGTAAACCTCTCTGTATCAGGATCTTGCTCCTCTAACTTTGCCATTCCTGCTTCAATGAGATGAAAAGCATCAGATAACGGTTTTGTACAAAACTTTTTCAATTTTGGAGTTTCTGGGCCCTGGTTTTCTTCCCTAAATGCTGTCATCTGCTGGTCTAGTTCGATAAGGTCTTCATTGGTTAGTTCATTGCCATCGGAGTTGAGTAACTCGATGATATCATTTTCACTGATGTCCAACTGCAGTTGATTACCAATGGCAACCACTGCTTGCCTGGTTTTGGCGATTTCTTCATCTGTAAACCCCAGAAATTCTTGTGTAAATTGGGGGCACAATTTGTTCCAAACTCCTCTCATATTTGTTTCTTTCACCTCATCCCAAGCATCAGCAATATTTTTAATGGCATCATAAATGTTCTAATTCTTCCAGAACTCTCTTAGGGTCATTGCATTATTTTGGGTAGCCCTGACAGCTTGTGAGAATGTCCTTCGTAAATAATAGGCCTTAAAGGAGGCTATAACTCCTTGATCCATCGGTTGAAGCAATGATGTGGTGTTGGGGGGTAGAAATTCCACCTTTACATTAGGGTGCATGTCAGCTAAAGTATTTGGATGTCCAGGGGCATTGTCATGATATAATGAACCCCCATTACGTAGACCCCTAAATTTCGAGTTCGGAAACGATCACGTAGTGAAGAATTTAGGGTCCCGTGATGCATTACAGTGATTCCGTAGAGAAGGACAATAAACCTCCCGTTTATGTTTTCGAACCCAATGTCAATGTCAGAAACTTCTGACCAAATTCTTGGTAAAACAAGGACGACAACTTGCAATAACGAACTCCTTTTTGTAAGGGAAGTTTTAAGAAGAAGAGGAACTGTTACGGGGACCTGTAGGTTTATGAAATCGACTGT
>BLSH010393145.1:688208-698525 GCA_018402905.1 Glandirana rugosa
AAATTCACATCCACGTTCCTACGTGAGACGCTATTTATTGCTAGAAAAACCATTGCAAAGGTCTGGATGCAACGAACTCCCCCGGAAATGAGGGACTGGATTAGAGAGGTAAACTTGGTTCTCCCATACAAAAAACTTATCTATGAACACAGGGGATGCCCCTCAAAGTACAATAAGGTGTGGGATAGATGGCTGACCAGAGCTGATACCTGTTCTGATGACTAGGAGTCTAGGCTGAGAAATTACACATTGTACAATGCCGATAGATATGTAGTGTACTATCTCACGAAAAGTGTTTTTTTCTACTTACCTATATTTTCTCCTTATACTGAATGTACCCAACCCACATCCTCCCCCTTATTATTATTTATTATTCCTTTTTGTCTGTACGAATCGCAGCTTTTGTTTTCAATAAAGTTGACTTTTGATTCAAAAAAAAAAAGTCCTAACTTTCACAAACAAGCTGTACTTTATACGGGCTTGATCAATAAACTGTCATTTTCATGATTTGCTGGAAATCCATTTAAAGTTTCTTTCTCTTTGTAGTATTAAAGTGGTTGTAAAGGCTGATGTTTTTTTTTACCTTCATGCATTATATTATTAAACCGGATTTATATAGCGCCAAACGTTTGTGCAGCGCTTTACTGTATGAGGGGAGACAGTACAGTTACAATACAATTCAATACAGGAGGAATCAGATGCTTGAAGGTAAAAAACCTTCTCTGTGTCACTCCCCCCACAGCACCCCTAATATTCACCTGTGCCCCCTTTTAATCCAGCGATGTGCATGGGAGCCTCTACTGTCCCGGGTCTCTCTATTCCCATTGACTGACACAGCAGCGGGAGCCATTGGATCCCACTGCTGTCAATCACAGCCAGTGAGCCAATGAGGGGAGAGCAAGGGGTGGGGCCGAGCCGAAGCTCTGTCTTGTGGACGAATAGAGCTGGGCTCAGGAGCGAATACACACCAGTGCCCCTTAAGCAAGTGGCTTGCTAATGGGGCACTGGTCAAGGGGGAGGAGCCAGGAGCACTAGTGGGGGGGACCCAAGAAGTATATATGACTAATTCAATTATTTTACATTTGCTGCCTGCATCATTATTCTGATTCAACGTAAACAATACCTGAGTGGACTAAAAATGGTGGCAAGGAAGACTCTTATGATCAATCTGACAGAATCTGAAGTGCAATTTTTTTAACATACTGCACCTAAAATGCATATAACCACACAGTTGTGATCGGGGCCTTAAAATATTTGTAAAGGCTGAAGATTTTTTACCTTCATGCATTCTATGTGGTTGATATACCAAAGGCAAATATACTGCGCACTGCAAGTGCACTCTCTTCAGAGCTTCGTAAATGAGGTAAACCTTTACCCTACAAAGAATATTCAATCGTGTGCAAAGAAAATAAAAAAACAGCATTTCTGATTGCACATGATTGGATGATACCCTCAGATCTAGAGCAACTGCACTTGCAGTGCACAGCATACTTCCCTTTAGTAAATCAACCTCAGAGTATGAAGGCAAAAAACCTTTAGTATGCAGTTTCCCCCCCAGCCCCCCTAATACTTTGAGCCTGATCTTGATCCAGCAATATTCAAAAGAGCAGCAGCTCTCTGCCACCTCATTGGCTCCCACTGCTGTCAGTCACAGCCAGGAGGGCAGTGCCGAGGCCTGCCGTGTGTGTCATCTTATGGAAACTCACAGCGGGGCTCAGGAGGGAGCATGCAAGAGTGCCCCATAGCAAGTGGCTTGCTGTAGGGGTACTCGGCAGTGGGAGGAGCCCAGAGCGTTGCAGCGTGTCCCGAGAAGAGGATCTGGGCTGCTCTGTGCAAAACCGTTGCAACAGAGCAGGTAAGTGTAACATTTTTTTATTTAACCAATTCCCAAACGCGCAATGACTATAAGCAGCGACAGTGTGGCTCTGTCCCGCGAATCGCCGCTTATAGTCACTCGCGGGCACGACGGGGCAGGGCCACAGGCCGGACGGGCTCTATGTCTGCCAGCGACCCGCGATCGCCCCGTACTTATGGATAGTTAGATCTCTAGTGCCCCTGGCAGCCCAGCCTCCATACAGTTAGAACACACACAGGGAACGCAGTTAACCACTTCACTGCCCCCTGCAGGTTAACCCCCTTCCCTGCCAATGACATTTATACAGTAATCAGTGGATATTTAAATTTTTGATCGCTGTATAAATGTCATTGGTCCCAAAAAAGTGTCAAAAATGTCCGACATGTCCGCTCCAATATCACAGTCCCAATAAAAATCGCAGATCGCCGCCATTACTAGTAAAAAAAAAAATTGTGAAAACGCCAGAAATTAATTCTCATGGTTTGTAAACGTGGCAACTTTTGCGCAAACCAATCAATAATTTTTTTTTTTTTTTTACCAAAAATATGAGGAAGAATATAAATCTGCCAAAACCGATGAATACATTTCTTTTTTTTTTTTTCTTTTTTTGGATTTGTATTTTAGCAAAAAGTAAGAAATATTGTTTTTTTTTAAAAATTGTCGCTCTTTTTTTGTTTATGGCGGTGATCAGAAGTGAAGCAGAGGTGATCAAATACTACCAAAAGAAAGCTCTATTTGTGGGAAAAAAAGGATGAAAATTTTGTTTGGGTACAACATCGCACGACCGCACAATTGTCAGTTAAAGCAACGCGGTGCCGAATTGCAAAAAGTGTTCTGGTCCTAATATGAGAAATCCGGTCCTTAAGTGGTTAAAAAAACAAATGAGCCTTTAGTATCACTTTAAGCTTATGTATGGTAATAACAGTTGTTTGATTCTCGCATTCCTTTAACTGCTAGTCAGAAGTAGCATTTGTTTGCTTAAAAAATTGCAAGTTTGATAATTGTGATATAATAATGCAAAGTTTACAGGTTGTTAACTAACAATGATTCAGAATCACTTGATAACTATGATGAAGCTGGAATTACTTTGGATAGCCTCCTAATACTAAGTTGGCTGTTGACTTGCTTGGATATGTAAAATATGCTTTACAGTGAAGTATGCCGAGAAGCCAAACTGTTAGAGCTGTTGTTCATTAGCCATGTATTATAATAGGGAAGTGGTTAGGAAATGGGAAAGAGACAAAATAATAAAGAATTTAGCCAGTTGACACTTTGAGTGAACCTGTGCTTTGCTAATAAACACAAGCCAACAGGTTCTCTTTAATAGCAGCATTGTCATAATCTTATACTTGGCTTCCTATTGCTCCCATGACACTCCAGTGGGTCACAAGAAGTCAAGAAAAATGTAACTTTCTTCTCTTTCTTCCCACATGACAGTGATGGAGCTTGGTTATTCATATGCTCAGCCCCATCAATGTCAAATGGGGGTGTAAAGCGAGTCCTCAACACTGTGTAAGCTCGAAGTCATGATCTGGAGCTTACACAGGGCTAATACTCCTGACGTTGCAGCCAAACCAAAAGCAAACCTATAGCTTTGCCTTGCATGAGTACTTGTTTTTCCACGTTCGTACAGACAAGGCAACACAATGTCAGTGTGGTAGCTGTAATTTTCAGATTTATTTGTACCCCTTGGTCTAGGACTGCTTTGACCTACTGCAAATATCTGTATTCAGGTGGAAACTGAGAAACTATAATTTGCTTTTAATTCTACACATTATACCAAGAAACTAGATAGTTATTACATGTGTACATTAATAACCCATTAGTAAAGGTCTTTTCTTTTTTTGTTCCCCCTCTTCCAGGTTTCATTGACATATTCTCCAAATCAAAGGATCGTCTTAACCTACATTCTTCTAAGACACTCCGTTTTTTACATCGAAATCGAATTCCTAGTACTGTGATCCCCTATCCTATTCTGGAGTGCTGCAGTAACATTTTCACTATGCGGTCCTCAGTACTGAAAGATTATTTAGAGAGGTTACTCAAAAAAGAAAAAGGTGGGTAGCTGTTTTTATCACATCTAGGTACACTCTAAAATGATACGTGGGAATCTCCCTTTTCTTTTTAGGTTAGAATGGCAAGGCCTGCAAAGTGGCGCTACTTCACCATAATTTCATAATCTGTTGCTGCGCTTGCGAGTTTCCTGCTCACCGCCCAGCATCTCCTCTTGTAGTCTCCATCATATAAATCGGACCTGGAGGAATTTCGCAGAAATCTAGTAGCCAGCTGAAAAAGTTAGGAGCCAGCAAACTAAAGCTAGTCACCATCTCAAATGGTAGTTCACAGTCTTATTTTACTGACACGTTTACCTAAAGTGTGTGTAAGTAAGTATTGCCCTTGCCCTGTGTTTTATTTATTTATTTTAGACAATCCCATGCTGAACTGACCCCTGCAAAATACTGTCATACACATAGTACAGACCCCTACGCGTGCACTCAATACCGACCCATATGCTCTGTCTCACAGTACTAACCTGCATGCTTTCTCAGTCTCAGTTCCGACCTGTATGCTTTCTCAGTCTAAGCCCCCTTTCACGCTGAGGCAGTTTTCAGGCGTTTTAGCGCTAAAAATAGCACCTGAAAACTACCTCTCAATCCTCCCCAGTGTGAAAGCCCGAGTGCTTTCACACTGGGGACGGTGCGCTTGCAGGATGGGAAAAAAAGTCCTGCAAGCAGCATCTTTGGAGCAGTGCGGGAGCGATGTATACACCACTCCTAAACCACCCTGCCCATTGAAATGAATGGGCAGCGCTTCCGAAGCGCCAGGCCACGGCCATTTTTAACCTCTTTTTAACCCCTTCTTGGGGGTTAAGGACATCCCACTAGCGGCCGAAAAGTGCCGCTACAACAGTGGTAAAGCCCCGTTAAAACTAGTGGTGCTTTACTGCTACCACCACTGCCCACACCACCCCAGTGTGAAAGGGCTCTAACAGTCTTTCTCGGTCTCACAGTACTGACCTGCATGCTTTCTCAGTCTCACAGTAGTGACCTGCATGATTTCTTAGTGTCAAAATACTGACCTGCATGCTTTTTCACTCCCACAATACTGACCCATATGTTCTGTCAATCTCACAGGGTTTACACATGTTCTCTCACAGTACTGACCCATATGCGTTCTTATATTCACAGGACTTAACTCATATGCTCTCACTTTCAGTGCTGACCCATATGTTCACTCACAGTATTAACCAGTAGGCTTTATCAATCTCACAGAAATGACACATACAGTATGTTTTCTGACTTTCATAGTACTGACCCATATGTATTCTCAGTCTCACGTTATTAACCCATATGCTCTCTCACACCCACAATACTGACCCATATGCATGCTCTCAGTACTGACCTATATGCTCTCTTGTGCTCTCAGTACTGACCCATATGCTCTCTGTACTGACCCATATGCTCTCTCACAGTATTGACTAATAGACTCTCATTCACACAGTATAGACTATATGTTTCACAGGGCTGACCCATATGCTCTGATTATTAGCATACTGATCCTCAGTATTGTTTAGTCTCACAGGACTAACTCATCATCTTTTTCACTTTCACAGTGCTGACCCATATGCCCTCTCAATCTCACAGTATTGATCTATATGCGTTCTCTCTCATGTTACCTATATGCACTCTCCGTCTCCCAGTACTGTCCTATATGTTCTCTCAATCTCTCCAAACTGACCTGTATGCCGTTTCAATCTCACAGTACTGACCCATATTCTCTCCCACTCTCACAGTACTGACCTTTATGATTTCTCACTCTTACAAACAGCGAGGAAGAAACACTTATGACGAGAATATCTGCAAAATTTAAGTTCGATTGTGGCATCAAAAAAAGTCCAAACTGTTTACTATTTGTACTCAATTCTTTAAAAACTGTAATACAAGTTAAAACCTCAATACTATTTTGTATCCCTTATCCCAGGAGACTCATATACATGTATTCTCATTTAAAGTGGTATTAAAATTCTTACCTGAAGCAGGATTAAAGCTTAATATTCATTAATTGTGATGGCTAAATCCGTTTTCTTTTCTTTGGCTTTCCCCCCTCTGTTTACACCTGGTTATCTGACCAGTAAGACCCCTTTCACACTGAAGCGCTGCTAAAAGCCGCTAAAGCGACGAGCGTTTTTGCTGTGTTTTAGCTGCACTTTTGCAGCGCTTTTCTGGCACTAGTGGGGAACTTTTTTAAGGTCACGTGACATAAAAAAAAAGACCTGTTTTGCAGCACTTTCGAAGCGCTGCCCATTCATTTCAAAGGGCTGGGGCATTTTGGGAGCGCCTTTACAGCAATACAAACATGCCCCAAAGATGCTGCTTGCAGGGCTTTTTTTAGCGCCCCGCAAGCGCACCACCCCTGTGAGAAAGCAACCATTCAAATGAATAGGAGGCAGTTTTCAGTCGCTTCCCATGTTCTATTTTTAGCACAAAAGCGCCTGAAAACCACCTTGGTGTGAAAGGGGTCTAACACATCTCCTGTATAAGAAAGACGCAGCTCTGGAGGAATGAGCAGGAACAGCAGACAGCAGCATTGTCCGTCTGGGGGGGTAATGTTAAATGTATTAGCAGATTCAACTAACAAATTGAAGCTAAACTCCAGCTCACACTTAATCCGTTACAGCAAACTGTTTTTTTTTCTTTTGGGATAAAGGTTTTACATGACTAATTAAAAGCTAAGCATTTTAATCACCCCTGCTATTGTTAAATGGTTTGTCTCATCCATGTAAACTGATGCATTCTGCTGGAGAGTTTGTGCTGTGAATAACAGCAGACTTGCTTGCTGCCTGAATCATCAGATGAAAATATAAGAAAGCCTAAAAAAGGAAACTCGTGCAACCATCACATCTAAGAATTGGTAAGCTGCAATATGTTTGCGTTTGGGTTTTATACTGCTTTAGTATCAGAACTAGGACATTACACAAAGCAAATATACAATAATATTTAGGAATCTTTGCATAATCCTCAAAAGGAAGTGGCCACCAGGCAAGCTATGAGAATACATAATTTTGTTTATATTTTTTTTCCTTTGCTTTCTAAAAATAAATTGAGGTTATGTCGTCAGTTTAGGTGAAAATGTTTCATGGATTTAGTGGGATAGTTCCTCATCAACAACCTCTCTGACCCTGATGTTTTCTCTTTCTATTATGTACTTATCCAAGCTAGCTATCTTGTGTCTTATTTTACAGAATGTCCAGCTGTTCTAACTGGCAGTGATGAATCTTTGAAGTATAAAACAATTACAAAGTCTTACAGTAGCATAGAAACCTCATCCAACTCGTCCGATATAGACAAGATGACTAATGGAGAAACAACCTCATACTGGCAGTCAGATGGCAGTGCTCGTTCACACTGGATACGGTAAGGAATATTACTGTGATTGGTTTTTGTATATGGAAAATTACTAAAGAGGTTTCTAGCCAGACAACCATTACACTTGATGGCAACCATTCACATCCAGTGTTGTGACTGATTGACCACTATATTTTATTGTGCTGGAACAGTTATGGAGCAAACACCACTTAGCAGAGCCAGCTTCATGTACACCAATAATCTTTTTAGCTGTCTTTAAAGGTAGTATTATGGCCACCACTGTAAATGGGTATCCTTCCCACTGGCCTCCAATTTAATGGGCCCCCATCCCCCTTCCCAATCTACAATAAATTTGTTTTAGTCAGGGCATCCTGAGAACTGAAAATTATTTCTATATATAGTTTTGCCAGGGGAATTTAGAAAGCATTGCACCCCCTGTATACTATAATACCTTGTAAATACTAAAAATAGCTCACTGGGACGTTTAAGGTGCTCTTATCCTACTAAAGTCTACACAAGCTAAAACATTCCAATGTTCACACTATTTGTTAAAATATACACATATTTGCTATCTTTCCCAATAGATATACAACAAATATCCCTTCCTTGGGAACACGAAGCCATAAGCGGTCAACCGATTAATATGTACAAAACATGTATTAAGCTACATCAATTAAGATACATACAAAGATGCATTATTTGTGTACAAATTCCTTCTACAGTATAACAATCACATAACATTCACTGCCAATTACATGGATCACTTAGGGTGTGCACCACATGTTCCAACGCAAAAGAGGAGAAAACAACAACCCTCGGGGATAACCGAATGGAAGCTGAGATTAGTGTGCATGTGTGTCTTGTGCCCTTTTAATTAACATACTTCTATAAGGTAAAAGGGGTTGTAAACCCTCAAGGTTTTTCACCTTAATGCATTCTATGCATTAAGGTGAAAAACCTTTTCACCTACAGCAGGCCCCCGAGCCCCCCCCTTTATTTGCCAGAGCCCAAAACGATTCCACAGCGGGGACGAGTCCCGCAGCTCACCCGAGCTCCTCCGGTTCTCATTGGCTGGATTGATAGCAGGGGAGCCATTGGCTCCCGCTGCTGTCAATCAAGTCCAGTGACACGGGAGCCGGGGGGCAGGTCCGGGTCCCGCTGTTTGTGTGAATACACGCAACAGCAGGACTTGGGAGCACACCCACACAGTGACCACCAGGGAAGCGCTTCCCTGTGGTGGTCACTCGAGAAGAGGACGACCCCAGAAGACTGGATTAGGGGCCACTCAGTGCAAAACTGCTGAACAGAGGAGGTGAGTAATGACATGTTTGTTATTTAAAAAAAAAAAAAAAAAATCGCTGTAAATATAAAGTTGTGCTCAAAAGTTTGCATACCCTTGGAGAATTGGTAAAATACAGCATGTAACATTTTTAAAGAAAACCTAACTGAGCAGACAAAGCACATTTCTTTTGGGATTCATATTTAACTGTAGGTCATAACAGAATGGCACAATCCATAAAGCAAAACATGGCAACAAGTAAACAAATGAATTGACCCTTGTTTAAAAGTCTGCATGCCCTTAGTTCTATATAATGTGTATTTCTCCCTTTAGCATCCCTTGACAGCCTGGAGTCTTTTGTAATAGGTTTCTATGAGGCCCCAAATTTCAGGTGGTATAGCTGCCCATTCGTCTTGGCAAAATGCCTCCAGGTCATACAAAGTCTTTGGTCGTCTTGCATGAACCACACGTTTGAGATCTCCCTGGAGTGGCTCAATGATATTAAGGTCAGGAGACTGTGATGGCAACTCTAGAAACTTGGGCTTTTTCTGCTGTAACCACTGGAGGATCAACTTGGCCTTGTGCTTAGGGTCATTGTCACGCTGGAAAGTCCAAGAGCTTCCCGTGTGCAGCTTTCATGCAGAAGAATGCAAATTGTCTGCCAGTATTTTCTGATAACATGCTGCATTCATCTTGCCATCAATTTTCACAAGATTCACCGTGCCTTTAGAGCTCACACACCCCCAAAAACATCAGTGAGCCACCACTATGCTTCACAGTGGGGATGGTATTCTTGTTGCTATATGCCTTGTCCCCTCTCCAAACATAGCACTTATGGTTGTGACCATAACCCTCTATTTTGGTCTTGTCACTCCAGATTACAGTGTGCCGGAAGCTATGAGGTGTGCAAGGCTTTATTAGTCGTTTTTGCAGCGCTCTCTCCTCTCTGCAGCCTCCACTGAGTATACAGGTTAGTTAGCATAGTTGTTAGGGCGGAGGGAACAGTTTTAAGGCTAGTTATGCGTAAGCAGAAATTCCTTTTTATCTTCTGTTCTAAGTACCCTTAAAGTGTTACTAAGCACGCAACAGTAAAACCAGTCTATATATGCAGTAAAGCATGCTTGTAATACTCACTGTGGAACCTAAGAGGTTAATCCTCCACATTGTGTATAAAGGCTGTGTGATCCTGTCTCTCTGATCCTCCTCTTCTTTAACTGATTCCAACCCATCGACTGGTAGAATAGAAACATAGAAACCTAGAAAAGTGACGGCAGAAAAAGACTGAGTAGTCCATCGAGTCTGCCCCTTTTTATTCTTTTTTTTTTATTTTTTTATTTTTTTACATTAACCTTGTTGTCTGACTATAGATTTGTTTATCCCAGGCATGTTTGAAGTCATTTACTGTTGACTGTCTCACAACCGCTGTTGGTAGTTTATTCCAATCACTTTCTTCCCTCTCTCCTCTGTACTAACTTTGGAAATTTATGGAGTTCCCCCACTTATTCCAAGTCCTCCCGTCAGAAAAGTTATACTTTGGTTTTAGTTCTTGTGCCCCTGTACTGGAGTTTGATTGACCCCCCTTCAAGTTTTGATTAGAATCTTTCATAATAAAATGACTTTCCCACCAACTACTAACCTTATTTGATGGTTGTCGCCAACACTCTGTCAGTTGTCATTTACTGAAGTTTGTACGGACCCTATTTGTTTAGATATCAGTCTGTTGTTCCAATTACATTTTTTTATTTTTTTATTTTTTTTTTCTTATTTTTCCCCGTCTGAGCTACCTGATGAGTCAGAAAAAGACGGCAGTGAAAAGA
>BLSH010393145.1:725246-736387 GCA_018402905.1 Glandirana rugosa
CAACCTACTTTCTATACAAGTAACCGTAGTTAGGTTCTTCTACTAAGACGACAGCTTAATTTCTTTACGTGGACCGGCTGCCGACAATACGTTTCGAAACGACCTATGTCGTAACGTATATTCCGGACATCAACGACTTCGGAGGAGAAGTGGAGTTGTTTGAACCAAGACACGGAAACGTGGAGGCGGCTCATCAGTCCCATCTTCCTATACGCGCGGGGTAACTTAAACTACAAGGAGGCAAGAGACCGAACTGCTTCCTGTTGGAGGAACAGAAATATCAATTCGTCGGATCGATTCTCGTACGCCCAATGGACCACCACTCCCTGTTCTGGAAATCACATGACACCAAGCCTGTTATTTTTCTGCCACAATTGGGTAACACTAAAGGTCTTGTCCCTCACCACCAGGTAACCCGCATGCTCTTAGCTAGGCTGCTTAACTATAAAGACAAGGAGGTTGTCCTTCGTCAAGCCAGAGAACGGAGGAACATCAAATTCAATGGGGCGCGCATATCCTTCTACCCTGACTACTCGGCGGAGGTGCAAAGGCACAGAACCAAGTTTGTTGAGGTGAAGAGGAGGCTTCAGCAACTACAGGCCTTATATGCAATGCTGTATCCAGCAAAGCTTTGCATAACAGCCGTCGGCCAGGTGCATTTCTTTAATTCGACAGCAGAATCATCTTCTTGGATTGATGCCAATGAACATATCTTTCATCCAACCAGGAGAGGCGCCGCAGAGGAAGACTGACACTCAATTACATTTAGCTGACTGATTTGAGGAGAAGAGTCGAGCACCGTTACTCTGCTGACCCCTCAGAACTTGGCTCCCCCAATAAGTCCCTACCAGCAAGGCCAGGAAGGCCTTGCAATGCAAAAGATATTGGTCTATATGAACCGGGGTCCAACGGGTCCTTGCCTGGTTTCAAAATTAGGACTATATTAGCACTAGTCAGATTCTGGCAAGCAGCAGGTCTTCCTGGCTGAGTTAAATACTTTGAGCAACTTAGGGAGTAAAGATGCCCCATATTGTTTGTATAATTCCATAGGAAGGCCATCATCTCCCGGGGCCTTAGAGTTAGGGGAGAGAGCAACTGCAGCTCCTCAATTTTTATAGGGGCATCCAGGAATGATCTTTGGGACTCGGAGAGACTAGGCAATTCCATGGTTTGCAAATATTCCCTCAAGGCTGTCGTGGAGTACCCCCTCTCGGGTCTCTCGTCAGTGGATTTGGTACTAGACTACTAATGTAACCATGGAGGGGAAATTCTGTTTTGTAGAGCTGTGTTTTGGAAAGGCAACGGATCAACCTAAATGTATAGAGAGGGGGAGGGTGCGGGGTATATATAATAAATGCTGTATTTTGTGTTCTAATGATTAATGCATAATTTGCCTATGACTCTGAATTATGCTGTATTACCCGGATGCGGAATCCAATCCTTTGTGTGAGTTTCTGTCTTTGTTTGCTTTTGTTCTTAATAAACTACTTGAGAAAAAAAAAAGAACAGATATACACCGCAGATCTAGGGGCGAAAAAAAGATGAACAATAATGCCACTTTGGATATAAATTATTATGATACACATATGAAGTGCAGATTGGAGGGAGGACAATGTACCTGATCACACTGGGAGGAGATTTATCACAGAAATGGCTTATAACTAAGGGCTTTGTTTTGGCTCCTGTTTTTCTGTGGCTTTTAGATTATAAATCCACCGTGCCTCATGCTGTAAAATTATTTTATCAAATTCTCCTCCTCCTTGGATTCTCCAATGCTGCAAAATGAACCACCTCCATGCTGTTATGATATAGGCACAGATGTCTGCCTATTGGCGTCGAGAGAATAATCTTGTTACCATAGTAAATGTGGTCCTTAATTCTACACCAAAATTGGTGTTTGGTTTTGCCCACATAAAATGCTCCGCACTCGCAGAACATTATGTAGACCATACCTATTATTTGACAATCAACATAATGTTGTATGGTATGTAGCTTGCCATTAGGCAGGTATAAAGTTTGGTTCTCATAAATCCAGTGAGAAAAATCACATCCCCCACATTTCTATGTCCCCTTAGGGGAGTCTTGTAATGTGTCATCGGACTCTTGAAAGTGACTGTGTCACTTGGTCCCTGACTGAGTGTGCCCGTTTGTATGTAATATTAGGAAAATCCTTCACATATTTTTTCAAAAGGGTATCCTTAGTGAATAAATACCAGTGTTCCTGAAGGATTTTTCTGATGGCTTTTTGTTTTCTCGTGTATGGAGTAATGAGACAAACCGTGTTTTCTTGAGTAGGTTTCTGTCTACGGAACATACGACGGTATGCATTGTTAGTGCTTTGTGTAGTAGAGCGCATGAGTAACCTCTTGATACCAATCTATCACGCAGGGCGTTGGCCTCTTTTTTTTAAAAAGTTTGTCATTTGAGCAGCTTCTCCGGAGTCGTAGGTATTGTGAGCACGATATACTATAGACCAGAGGTCTCGGATGGAAACTCTGGTCATGTAAAAAATTCCCAGCTGTCGGTTTTCTGTATAGAGTGGTGATTCTCTGGCCCTTATTGTTTAAACAGATTTGAATGTCCAAAAACGGAATCCTATGCTGATCTGACTACATAGTATTTTTTTAATTAAAACCAGTAATTGATAATGAAGAAAGAAAATCACTAAGTGCCTCCTCTGACCCCGACCACAGCATGAACACGTCATCTATGTATCGGAGCCAGAGGAGGATGAATGACCAAAAGGTACTGAACCTATCGTCCGAGAAGAGTACCCTTTCCCCACCCCCCCAGATACAGGTTGGGGTACGATGGGGCGCAACATGTCCCCATCGCCATCTTCTGTATCTGGAAGTAATGGGAATCGTCAAATATGAAAACGTTTCTAGTAAGAATGTGCTCCAGTGCAGCCAAGATGAAGCCATTCAGCTTGTAGAAATCTTGATGTCTCTCGTTGAGAAATTCCTTGACTACTCTGAATCCCTTTGTGTTTGGAATACTACTGTGTAGGACTTCGATGTCAATAGCCACAAGTTTAGTGTTAGGGGGAACTTGGATATACTCCAGTCGTCTTAGAAGATCTGGGGTGTCCTGTATGAAGGAGGGTAACAATGAAACGTGGGTTTAGATGTGTGCCAATGAGATGAGTCATCTCATTGACGCACATCTAAACCCACACGTTTCAATATGGTAACAAGAATATTCTCTCGACACCAATAGGCAGACATCTGGGCCTATATCATAATAACAGCACAGAGGTGGTTCGTTTTGCAGCATTGGAGTGGATATTGGAGAATCCAAGGGGAGGAGAATTTGATAAAATAATTTTACAGTATGAGACACGATGGATTTATAATCTGAAAGCCATGGAAAAACCGGGCCTAAACAAAGCCTTAGTTATAAGCCATTTCTGTGATAGATCTCCTCCCCGTGTTATCAGGTACAGTGTCCTCCCTCCAATCTGCACTTCATATGTGTATCATAATCTATATCCAAAGTGGCATTATTGTTCATCATCTTTTCTGGCTTGTTTATTTGTACTGCTCTTGTTTTATGTTTGGCACTCATATGATTGCATATGTATGCTAAAATGTACTTGTTCTAGCTGTTGCTCTCTGCGCTCCTGGGATGTATCGGAGAGGCGGGCTTATGCGTTCCACACACTATCTGAGTGTGTCAATAGAGGCGCGTAAGAGGCAATCAATGGCTGTGGTGACTCCTTCACCTTGTCCTGCTCTACCTCGATGTTGGCTCTCTACACACGGCACGCCTTCCTTTGGACATGCGCCGTGTGTTGGAACGCACATTGCGTCACATGGCGGCGTCGCGCCTCAGCGACACCTCTCGATACCGCCCACCTCCATGTGACGGCGGCCATTTGGCGCGATGGGGGATATATAGGCTTGGCGCTGTGCAAATGGCATCCATGGCGGCGGACACCACATGTTTCTTTCTCTGGCTGCAGGGTAGATATTTGCTTATGCAAAACGACCCATCTCATTGCATTGCCATAACCTTTAGGCCTTTAGCTTTGATTACTTCACTCTATATTTCAGACGGCACTTGGCATTGATCCCTCCCTTTTTTAATGTTGGGAGATAACTTAACAATTGTTATTCCGGTATGCTATTGGGCCCATTGCACCCGATATATATGTTGATTCCTAGATGTGTTGATTTAATGTTCTGGCTTTATTTGCTTATACACACCTGTATGTTTCATTTAGGCTTTACATGTCATTGCCAAGATGGCACATCATTTTGAATGAATGATCCATCTGGATTGACCACCATACATCATATGAGCGGTTGGTCCCTGTTTTTAGCCAGCTACCCTTGTTATAACTGATTGCATCTTGCAGCATACTGATTTAAATATGTATCACTTGTTTAGATACCCCATCTATATGGACGTTTAAGGCATAATACCACACAATTATTACCAAACATGAAGAATATACCACGCCCCTTTGGTGTACAAAACAAGGTATTAGTCTTATAGCTCTGCACATACCAAATTCATATCTGTAAGATTGTGGGGTATTTCCCCTAATATTGTTTGTGTTTAGATACTTATATGTCCGGCCTAGCCAGCCTACTCTCCCCTGTGCCTGCCCCACTGATTACGCTTTGTCTCTGGAGCTTAGACAGCTACAAGTAAGCTACATACATATAAATTTTTTGCTAAGTATTCCCATATGTATGAATACACACTGTATAAAGCTTAATAGCGAAACGCGTCAACAATCATCGACTTTTTTCATGCATATAGTATTTGGTATTATGTATCCTGTTCTGGTGTATTTAGGTCAAAAATCTTGTAGACTGTTTCCGTACTAATCGGGTTCCCTTTTCTCTTGGGGCATCTGTTATGTTACTATTTCATTGTCTTTTATTATGAATTTTAAAATTTGTAGGAAATAAAATGTGATATTTTATTATTCAGCATTCAGCATTTTGACTGTAACTTTTAAGTTGGAGTATTGCGCGCAGTATATTTACTGCTGCAACGTGGCTCTATTCTGCGAATCGCTGTATATAAGCGTCGCTTCATGCGTGCTCGCCGCAGTCTGCAGGAGTGTGCCTTTGCCTGGGCGGACCGATGACCTGCCAGAGAGAGAATGTAAACACGGCGATTTCCTGCTCTGTCAGTGGGCATCTAAGAGATCTACTGGTCCCTGTCACTGGGATCAGTTAGATCTCTTATGCCTATGGTAACTCAGCCCCCTCACAGTTAGAACACGCCTAGGGAACACAGTTAACCCCTTCACTGCCAATGACATTTATACAGTAATCAGTGGATATTTAAATTTCTGATCGCTGTATAAATATCATTGGCCCCAAAAAAGTGTAAAAAATGTCTGACCCAATATCGCAGTCCCAATAAATGTAAATGACGCAGAGGTGATCAAATACCACCAAAAGAAAGCTCTATTTGTGGGGAAAGAAGGACGCAAATTTTGTTTGGGTACAACATCGCATGACCGCGCAATTGTCAGTTAAAGCGACGCAGTGCCGAATCGCAAAAAGTGCTCTGGTCCTACAGTGGGAAATCCTTCCGGGGGTTAAGTGCTTAAAGAAGAATAATCTGCAAACCTTATACAGGTTTTAAACATGGTCAGATTAATGTTTTCCCCAAAATAAGATTATGCCACAAAGTTATTCCAGCTGCTATCATTCACAACAAAAGCTGTTTCTGTAGTCCTCTCCGCCAAACTAGCTGGTGGCTTATGTTGTGAATGATGTTGGCTGAAGAGCAGCACTAGTGACAAATACTTGTTACTGAGTGAGAGTAGTTGTCATCTTGTGTTACTGTTGGCTTGTGTAGGACAGCGCTGCTTTCCTGACACTGTTATTCACAGCACAAGCTGTGTGATTGAAGCCTTTTAACAATACAAAGGGAGCAGAGGAGACATAAGGTTAAACTGCAGATGTGGAGAGGAGGCAGGGGGTGTGCGGCTGTATGTTCTCTGTGTCTGTACCGCCACCACCTTCTCTGTAAACTGTCACTCAGAAGTCTTTCTCCTTGCTACTATGCAGTTGGATAGTGTTGGAGGGCAAGCTATCCGACCACGCAGCTCGACCATCTCTGCACAGATTTTATTGAGGAATGTTCACTGGGTCTCAGGGATTTAAAAATCCCTTTTAGCTTCTGAAGATACTTCTTTTAATGCTGGTCTTATTACATGATTTGTGACTTGAAAATGTAAGTGATTTATGAGTTTTTCAAGATTTTTATTTTCTTAATTTTTTAGGAAGGCTTTACAGCACATGATACCTCTCTCATTAACACAAGGAACTGACGAGTTTCCAAATTTTTTATCACCAAATATTTTGGAAGAAGTGAATAGCTTTCTTATGAGGACTGCAAGGTAACTGACTTTTGACTAACATTACTTTGAGAACAAAAGTTTATTTTCAAACTTATGGCATTTTGCTTTTCTTTTGCAGCTGCTGTCCCTCACCAGCGGTAGATTTAAATCTCTTGGCATTTGCTTTGGCCAGAGGGAGTATTGCTAAAGTGATCACCTCTCTTTGTACCATTATGGACCATTTGGATTTACAGTACAAAGCTGCCTCCCTTATAGATTCAATGGAATCTGTTAGAATCAATCTTCTCTATAAATATGGTAATAATAATTTTTTATGAGCTGCCACAATGCTTATAATTGTATTTTTTTTTTGAAGCTGTGTGTATTTATATCTTTTTCTTGATTAGCATGTACATTACAAGTGTTCACGCTGTCACGTATGTGCTTCATATGCATTTCCCCTGCCCTTTAGTCATGCTAAATTTTTATATCATTTTTACATTATTTATTGGTGCCCTTCACTTAGATGCCATAAGACTTTACTACAATATACTCCTGTGATGAACTTTGAGGCTTCATACTTCAGTGTATATATAGAGAAAGAAAGACCCTTCATACTTCAATAGTCTTAAGATGTCTGAACCAACCTTCAGGTCTCTTCAAAGTAAAACTTACTTGCTCTATGCATGTTTTGACATCATGGCTTTCTCTGTGCTTACTGAAACTGGCACATGCAGACAATGAAAATCAGTCTCCAATAACAATCAAGAAATGATTTAGCCAGCCAGAGCTCATGGAGCCTGCATCAGAATTAGCTGAGGGATGGCTGCCAGTTGGTCATCTACCTTTGATCACAGCCATGGGTAGCTCTTGATCCTGCCCACCAAAACTGCAGACTCACTTTTCAGAAGGAAAGACAGAGCTCTGCTTTCCGAAGCTGTTGGCCAGGGTGGGCGTGTCAGTGTCACTTTGTTTCTCCTCCTCCTCTTGCTGTCTGACACTGCCTGCCCACTCTTTTAGTGAAGTTCGGGTTAGCTGCTACGTTCTTTTCTTTGCATGATGAGAGAACAGTGCACTGTATACTCCCTGAGCTCAAGATCCCTGCAGGCAGGGGCGTTGTTAGGGTGTGGCTATGGGGGCTATAGCCCCGAATCTAATGTCATTAGCCCCGAGTGTTTGACCGTCGGCATTTTAATTAGGTAGAAAAGCCAGCACACAGCAGCGGCGGCAGCCGCACTTAACTTTCTCTGTGATGCGGCCAGCGCGGCGCCGCCCACTGCATATCGGACTTCAGGCTGAGCGGAGTGATGTGCCTGAGAGTGAGAGGGCAGGGCAGGATATGTCTGAGGGCGGCCTGCATCTGAGTTTTTCGCGCCTGGCGACTCCCACCACTAATCAGCTGTGCTGAGGCTGCCTCCCCTTGTCTTGTGTACAAGCTTGGGCGGAGAAAGAAAGGCAACACAGTGCAGCCCCGGGAACTTCATCCTGCTCAGCAGACAGAGCTCTCTCCAGGACGGACTGAACATGTCAGAGATCGGATGTCAGGCTGTGTGTTCTGTGAGTCCCGACTGCTATGCCTGCTATTCCCTGCTCAGTGCTGTGCTGCAAACCTGCTCTGCACCTTGCACTGCAGGTTTACAGAAAGAGAAAGTACAAGTTTTGAATAGGTGTGCAATGCATTATACTGGGACTTTTCAGCCAGCCATTAAAAAAACATTATTTTATTAGGATGTAATGTGGAATACATCTGCACCTGAAAAGCCAACAGTATAATGCACACCTATTCAAAAATGTGAGCATAAAAAACAAAGGATGTGGTGCCATATAGCATGCCAACTCCAGAAAAATAAAAAGGTTCACCCTTGCAGTGCTGGAGAGAATAACCTCTTTCACATAACTGCTTCCTTGCTCCAGCTATCTGCAGTGCTCTCCTCCTCCCTCCAAAATGTCAGCATTATTTCATACTATACAGGAGCATTAACCCTGTATGGTACAACAATAAGGCTGGAGTGTGATCACAGCCACTCACACCTTACACCGCAGCTGCAGGGGACAAGTCAGTGTGCTGGATGCAGCCTGCTGAAGCAAGGGATATGGTAAACCTGAGTACACACAGATCAAAATTCAGTTTAGCAGGGACTGACTGAATTTCGATCTCTGTGTAGCCCTTCCTATTAGAAGCTGATTGGCTATGGGTGGCAAATGTTACACTGCATCTTGCAGCAGGCGACGGTGTCCAGCGGCAAGCTGCATCTGGAAACCGGCAACAGTGGCAAGTGACACGCTGCATCTGGTGGCTGGCGATGGTGGCAAGTGACACACTCAGGGCTCCCAGTGATTCTGCATTATGGTGAGTTGAACTATTTCATTTTATATTACAATGTAATAGAAATAACGCGCTTCAATCATCTTGACACCATACCAATCATGGTGCCGGGATGATTGAAGCGCCAACACCAGGTGATTGGAGAATCTTTATCTGCAGACTGTTAAACTTTCTGGAATATACATATTGTATTGTGGTGTAGAATCTGGGCCTGCTGTCCCTCCATCCTGACTTCTTTCCTTCCTTCTCTTCTCTTTCCTTCCCTCCCTATATCATTCTTTCTTCCTTCCTCCATCACACCCATTATTTGCCGCGGAGCGTGAAGCACGCCACATTTCTTCGGGCTAGAGCCCCTGGTCTTTTTCCCACCTAGCAACGCCCCTGCCTGCAGGCGAACTGCACAAAGCCAACCAGGGCAGGCATTCCTAGTGGATTGTGAGGTGCCTTTTTTTAGATATTCTGTCTCTATCAGGGCTGCTCATCCTGTATGAGAGGAATCTCTAAGAAAATAATTCATTGGTGGGAGGACTCTGTTACTACTAACCTCTGAGTTAGCTGCTACTGAACTATGCGTTACTTATTCATGGCCCTTGCTAGAGCTGCACAATTAATCGTAATAAAATTACGATTCACCCCCCCTCCCTGTGATCTCCATCAGGCATTACCGCGATTTTCAGTGCAGTTAATGGAGTCTGACTTGCAGGGCGACTCAGTGCGACTTGACTGTAATAAAAGTCAATGCAAGTCCCCTGAAGTCTTTTCTAAGTCGGAATGACTTGAGTCTCTGGGCAGACTGCTAAGTCTGAGCAGAGCCAAGTTCTGAAGTCACTGCTGATAAAAGAAACTAGAAAGATACAATGTAATTACTTCAAAGGAATGAACTCCCATGTATAGAAGATGTTTAGTTTAACCATTTAAAGACTAAATCTTTTCTGATTTGCTGCTTACAAATAAAAATCCAGTATTTTTTGCTAGAAAATGACTTGGAACCCCCAAAAATATATTTTTTTTAGCAGAGACCCTAGAGAATAAGATGGCGGTTGTTGCAATATTTTATGTCACACTGTATTTGCGCAGCGGTCTTTCATACGCAATGTTTTTGGAAAAATGACCCTTTAAAAAAAAATAAAATAAACAGTGCTGTTAGCCCAATTTTTTTGTATATGTAAGATATTAAGCCGCGAGAATCGTGATCTTTATTCTAAGCAAAAAAATTGTGATTCTCATTTTGGCCAGAATCGTGCAGCTCTAGCCCTTGCACTATGCGTTACTTATTACTGTCCTCGGCTCTCTGGTTATTTATTCCTGAGCCCTACACGCTGCGTTCCTTACTAGTGATTTCTGAACTCTTATTGCTGACCCTTGCACTTTGTGTTACATACTGCTATCCCCTGCACTCTGTCGCTTACGTCTGACCCTGCACTTTTACTACTGGCCTTATAGTTACATAAGACTGATCTTTAATACACAGTTCAAATGTCAGTAGTAACACAGTTTAATGTATTCTAATCCTTGAACTCTGCTTCACATATTACTGTCTTCTGCCTGGTGCATCACTTATTACTTGACCCCTGAACTCTGCATTGTATACTCCTGTATCCTACACTCTTACTTTCTTTTGACTCTTGAATTCTGCATTACATACTACTGTCCCCTGAGCTCCTCAGACCTTCCTTACTTTTTAATGGGAACTAAGTTATCTCTTTAAACAAAATGCTTCACCGTGGGGATCGTTGATCTCTTGTAAAGTTGTACTTTATACATTGTGTTCAGCTACTTTAATTTTTCTGTGATCTTTCCTTGATGCAATGAAATATGAGCTAGCTTCTGAGTATTACACGCAGCAGTGTATTACTATATATATATATATATATATATATATATATATATATATTAATTAGAGGGGCAGTAAAAGCTTCAAGAAAATTAAAGGCTCTTAACAGGTTCCCGACCGCGCGCCGTGTTTTCACGGCGGCAGTCGGGACGCTGAGCGCGAATCGCCATAAACAAGCGGCGATCTGCATTCAGCCACCAGGGAGCGCGCGCACCCGCCGCACTCCTGAGGAGTGTGCCCGCGGCTCGGGCGGACCCGATGTCCGCCGGCGAGCCGCGATGAGCGGCTACAGGGAGAGAACGGGGAACCGCTGATGTAAACGAGGCGGTTCCCTGCTCTTTTAGTGGGGGCATGAGAGATCTACTGATCCCTGTCACTGGGATCAGTTGGATCTCTCATGCCCATGTTAGCCCAACCCCCCCACAGTAAGAACACACCCAGAGAACACAGTTAACCCCTAGATCTCCCCCCCAGGTTAACCCCTTCACTGCCAATGACATTTATACAGTAATCAGTGGACATTTAAATTTCTGATCGCTGAATAAATGTCATTGGTCCCAAAAAAGTGTCAAAAATGTCCGACATGTCCGCCCCAATATCGCATTACCGCTAAAAATCGCAGATCGCCGCCATTACTAGTAAAAAATAAAAAAAAAATAAAAACCCCAGAA
>BLSH010393145.1:747517-774764 GCA_018402905.1 Glandirana rugosa
ACAGAAGTTATCATGCTGATAACAGTAGAACGGAGTAGGAAAAAGCCATGGGACTTAGTCCTTTGAAGAGAGATCAGAAAACACAGCAGATATGTGCCCAGCTCAAATTTAATGAATCAGATTTACATCCACTTTAAACACTTGTCTACCATAATGTTTATAAACGTACCTTGGTAGACAAGTAGCTAAGGATACTATTTCTGTCTTATAAATATAGAAAATATCCGCCCTCACAATTAGTATTAGACCATTATAAAATAGTCTCACAGAGAAAAAGGGTACGAAACAGCAGCCAGCATAAAAATTGTTTATCACAATATAAATAATGATATAAAGTTCATATGCAGCGCTAAAGAGTGGATGAATGAAGAAAAGAGAGGGAAAGTCCCTCGCACAGACTTCAGCATGTGAGCCCACACACCACACCAATGTGCTGATATCAAATTCCCTTACCAGAGAGTTGATCATGTCAGGCTTCACTAGGAATACAACCCTTCTGCAGTCTTCCACTAGAAAGAACCAGCTGCACAGTGAAGCAACAAGGTTACGTCTCCAATAATCAGCAGATTACCCAACTGCAAGATAGGCAGTGGGATTCCTCCTCCTTGCTTGCAAAGCTCCAAAGAAGGATCTCCAACAAAGCTTCCACAGATCATGAATGCCAAGAGACGCGATGGAATCAAAGAGTCACCACCATAAAATTAAGTGCTCATAGTGAAGTATATCAGGGTGAACGATTTATTAAACTCCAATCCATAAAGTACAAATCTCTTGATAAAAAACACAAAATACAAAGATACCGTGGTTGCCATAGTGCCAATGTCTTGCCTTGGAGCAGCCTGTCTTAGCCCAAACAAAAGTTGCCAGTCTAGGTTTCTTAAAATGCCTCAGCTGGCCAAAACATTCCCTGTACACTTAATCCTAGAGTTTAACCCTATTCAGTAGGGTTTCCTAAAGAAATGGGCAGTGCACACAGCCATTTCCTGCCTTAGAAAAAACTTAAAGTGGTTCTAAACCCCGGTCAAGGCATTTTGATTTAAACACATATATCTTTTTTTTAACAGAAAAGGTTTTTATTAATTAAGTCAATCAAGAATCAATCGACAGGTTACATGAAAGATTGGACAGTAAGTGTTACATAGGTTACCACATTATTACAAGATCTGTTTCTTGCAGGGAAATAGCTCAATCACTTCAGCTCTAGTATTCATGCATACTCAAGTGCAACAGTAATTCCCACTCTCCAGCTTTTTTCTTGTATTCTTTTCCCTTACACTGTTCAGGAGCATTTTCCAATCCAACCATCCCATATTTTGTAGAATTTCTGGGGGCAATTCCTGTTTTCATACGTTATTCTATATAAAGGTAGCGCTGTATTAACCGCTTTAACCCACGATCCCCTATTGGGGGGTTCCCTGACTTTCCATCTAAGCAGGATCTCTCTACGGGCATAGAATAGGGCGTAGGAGATACATAGCTTGACATATCTGTCGCCCTCCACGTGCTCAAGATAGCTCAATAACATGAGTAGGGGATCCAGAGGTAGGGTTATCTTGGTCACTTCGCTGAGAGTCTCGGCCACAGCCGCCCAGAATGGTCTCAACTGAGGACAAGCCCAGACCATGTGAAAAAAATCTCCAACGGCCGTTAAGCATCTCGTGCATTGTGGGTTAAGAGTCGGGTATATACCAGCCAGCCTCTGGGGAGTATAATATGCTCTATGTATAAATTTTAGCTGGATAAATCTATCCCTGGCCGAAATCATATTGGGAATATACGTCAATAAACAATCCTCCCATTCCTCGTCCCCTAGTTCGGGAATATCCGTCTTCCACTTGTCTCTAGTTCTGTCAGGTTTACGATCATGCTCGACTGTGAGGTATAGGTATATGGAGGAAAGAGGCTTACCCATTGTGCTGGAGGTCAGTAGTCTTTCTATTGAGTCTGAGTCTAATGCAATCTCAATTGGGAATTGGGCCTGGTATGCATGTTTAAGTTGTAAGTATCTAAATGTGAAAGACTGGGGGAGTGCAAAATCATTTTGTACTGCACGGAAGGTTTTCAGTCTGCCATTCGCCACTATATGTTTTAGAGTAACAATGCCTTTGCGTGCCCAGATAACTGGGTCTGGGACTAGATTTAAATGCGGCAGTTTAGGGTTGCCCCACAGTGGCGTGTGGGGTGAGAACGTATGCTCCCGCAGACAAGGTTTCCTGGCCCGCTCCCAAGCCATAATAGTCGCCCTCATCGGTCCCGTCAGGGTGTGTGGTGCCTTCCCCCCTCTGAAAACTAAGTTTGACAAGGCTGCGTAGGAACCCAGTATCGCAAACACATATATCTTTAATGTTACTTGTCTCTCTCCAAAGCTCTGAGTGTCGTTTCTCTCTGACGCTTCTCTGCTCTGTTATCAGCATGCGCAGTTTAACATAACATGAGCTAAAAATTTGTGTTTGGGAGAGAGATAAGCACATAGATTGTCTATTCAGAACACAGCTCTGTATGTTCCTTCATTCCTCTGCATATGTGGAAGGGAGGTGTGTCTCAGAGCTGTTAGCTGCGGTTTTATACTTCCTTCTCTGTACTATTCACAGATGCATAAGGATTTTTATCATGTTGAAGGGTTGTAGGGAAGAGAAGACTGCAAGTAAACAAGTAAAACCTATGTAGGAGGATTTGTTTAATCTCTGTGTATCACCTGAGACTAATCACTTCACTGGGAATATGTGAGGGTTTACAATCACTTTAACAGTCACTCTTGGGAATGACCCTGTTTTCAAGGACCCTGTGGATAAGAGGGTAGAAGCCCTCTTCAAGGCATTGCTCTTTCAGGCTGGTCCTGCTACGTAACCTGCCCAGTCTGGTCCAATTACATGGCTCAGCAGGGACCTTGGCTTCTTTCTGACAAATGTCTGTCTTCTATCAGCTGGAGTTTCTACCCCCTAGCCTAATACGCTAATTGGTTGATGGGTTAGCTGATATGCTCCACCAGTATCCAGAATAAACCGGCTTTTGATGCGCATGCAAAGGATCCTTTGGCTCAAGAGTTGGTATTTGAAACTTCTGTGCAAAAAGCACCTCATGAGGATATCTTTTTGAAGAGGCACATCTCTTTTGGGGATCTCCTTGGTCACCTACATCAAGGAAGTCACAGAGGAGTTAAGAGTACCCTCTTATCCCAGAAGAAGGCAAACGTTTCTGCAGGCAAGGCTTCACTTTCTAAGAAGAAAAGCTCCTTTTGATTCTTCCAGGCCTCTGGGTCCAAGCGTGTCATAACACGTGGACCACCAAGTCTGGGAACAAGCCCACCTCACAATGAGGGGGTGTCTTCACTTGTTTGAGGGGAAGGGGGAGAGCACTTGGCCTTCACAACCATCTGAGCTCAGGGAATTTCAGATGTCTGGGTCCAGAATATTGGATCCGGGGGCTACAAACTAGAGTTTTGGTCTCTGCCTCCACAGGGGGTGGACACTCTGGTTCACCCACTGAAACAATTTTTTTCTAGAGTGTATAGGGTTACCTGAGACTTCGCACATTGTGTGAAGTTCAGACACCAGTCTGGATTTCTCCCATAGCTCTTTTTTCAGTTTAATTTATTTTCCCTCTACCTTGCTTCATGCTTTCAAACTTGCTGTTCTCCTCTAACAAAAATAGGTGGATCTTTGCGTTGTTCTCAGTGAATTCCTTTCGTGGGTAGTCATTGGTTCTTTCCCAAAAAATAAGTTTAGGGGTTCTACTAAAACCCACTCATTGTCTCCAAGGCAAAAGGAGGCATTTCCTCATTCTGGATCAGAAGATTCTCAACAGGTTCCTTTGGTCTCAATAGTTCTTCATGAAATCTGCCAGGTTAGTCATTGCTTCAACCTTCTGACCTCTGTGGACATCAAGAAAGCCTACTTGCACATCCTCATCTTCCTTTCACATCAATACTATCTGCATATATCTGTGAACTTGCAACATTACCAGTTTGTTGGCCTCCCCTTTTGCCTGTCCACAGCACCTTGGTTCTTCATCAAATGTAAGCTCCAGTTTTGGCTCTGCTGTACTCTAGGATGCCAATTTCAGGCATAAGATGCTTCAGGATGTTCTGAGATTTCTAGCCCGCTGTTTGCCCATTTTGTTACTTGGGCCTGTTGGTGTTTGCTATGTTATCCTCCCCTCTGTTACATTGCAATTGGACATCCTATTATTTAAGACTAAGATCCCATGTCCAATAATTTACTATGAAAAAATAGGAATTTTGACTTGTAAAATCTTCTTGACTGGGAGTGGGGTGGGGTATGCTAGGGCTTTCCCTACAGCTTTGTTTGCCAGTGTCCAATCACCTGAAGGTAGCTGCATAGCACTAAGACTAAGATCTACTCCAAAAAAAAAACATTTTACAACTTATAACATTTTACTATAAAAAAATTTGGAAATGTTAATCTGGCAGACCTAAAATTGATGGATTTACACATATGTTGGCCATCTGTGAACACCAGTAGCAAAATCTGTGCACCTAAGGCCTCCTTTACACTGCTGTTGGTAAATGGATGTTTAGAGGCATTTGGGCGTTTTTTCAGCTGCCTCTGAACTTTCCTCTAGAGTCTATGTTCTTATCAGTACATTTACACAGGGTCGTTTAAGGTCGTTTCCAGGCAGTTGAGTTTAAAGGCTTTTTTTGGAACGCAAAAAAATGGGTTCAGACGCCAGTTCAGAGGCATTTGAATCGCCTAACAGCTTGTAAACACGGTAACTCTCGTCTTGGACCATTTAGTTTACAGCCATTTCCATTAAAAAAAAAAAAAAATAAATAAATAAATATATATATATATATATATATATATATATATTTTTTTTTAAACGCTTCTAGACGCGAATGCGGCCAAACGCAGCATGTAAAACGGCCGTTTTAGATGCCGGCTTCTAGCTGTCAAAAAAAAAAAAAAAAAAATCGTTCAAAGGAGGTTGAAATAACATCCTGTGTAAATGGAGCCTAAAGCCTCGTACACACGGTTCGACGGTCGTACGACCGAACGGACCAAATCTTATGTTGGCTGTTGTATCTAGCATACTGACATGCACTACACAATCGTACGACCAAGCTGAACGTAGTGAATGTATAAAGAGAAAGTTCAGGTGCATGTAATTGGCATCCGGCCGTTTCTGACTTCTGAGCATGCGTGTTTTGCACAATACAACTTGTTGGACCAACTTCTCTGTACACACGATACAACGGTCGTATGACCGCTTGTTGGTAATACCAAGTTTTCTAGTTTGCTCATACAACTCCCGTTGTACAACCGTCGTACGTCGGCTGTTCTAATCGCGCTATTAACGATCGATTTCGCATACAACGGTCGTTCGCACGACCTATTGTATACGATCGTCCACTCGTGTGTACGAGGCTTACGTCTCAAGCTCCAGCCACTTGCTCCTGCCTTTACCAAGCTGTGTCACTCGTTTTGCTTCCTTTTTATGTTTTTTTTTTTTTACATTAGTGTGTGCCATGCAAATAGTGGTACATATTTTTGGAACCTTGCAATAGTAGTGGCAAGTGGTATAATGTGAGGAAAGAGGGATTGGGAATATGATTTCTTCTTTTAAAGCTTTTTTATGCAGAAAACCGCTTGGATTATTACTCAATGAAAACAAACAACTATGAATGGGCCCTTAGTGGAAGCTTGCACTGAAAAGGTCCTAGATCTATAAAAGTTGGTAGTGGATGATTCAGCACATCACCTATAGCAGGCTTTAACATTGACAAATGAAGTTTATTATACAGAAACATGTTAAATCAAGTGCTAGTTAATGTAGGATTTCCCCCTTTATGACCAGGCCATTTATTGCGATACGGCACTGCGTCGCTTTAACTGACAGTTGCGCAGTCATGCGACGTTGTACCCAACAAAATTGACGTCTTTCTTCCCCCACAAATAGAGCTTTCTTTTGGTGGTATTTGATCACCTCTGTGGTTTTTATTTTTTTTGCGCAAAAAGAGCTACAATTTAAAAAAAAAAAAAATGTTTTACTTTCTGCTATAAAACATTTCCAAAAAAAAATGTAAAAAAACAAATGTATTTATCAGTTTAGGCCAATATGTATTCTACATATTTTTGGCACAAAAAAGACGCAATAAGCATATATTGATTGGTTTGCGCAAAAGTTATCGCGTTTACAAAATAGGAGACAGATTTATGGCATTTATATATATTTTTTTTTTTTATGGTGGCAATCAGGGATTTTAGCGGGACTGCGACATTGTGGTGGGCACACCTAACTGACAGTTTTGAAACTTTTTTGGGAACCAGTGACATTATTACAGTAATCTGTGCTAAAAATATGGATGGGGTTGGGGATGGGGTTAACATCAGGGGTGATCAAGGGGTTAAATGTGTTCCCCAGGAGGTGTTTCTAACTGTATGGGGGACGGTGTGCCTGGGAAAACACACATCCATCTTCCTGCATCCAGGAAGACAGGATCTGTGTGATCTCCCCTGTCGGAACAGGGATCTGCCTTGTTTACAAAGGCAGATCCCCTTTCTGTCACTGTGGGGAGCGATCACGGGTGGCTGGCAGACATCAAGTCTGCCCCACCCGCTGAGTGGCTCCCCCGCTGGCCAATGAGAGCGCGCGCACCCACACAAGCGGATTCCCACGCTGCAGTACAGCTACGGCAATTTGCGGGAAGCAGCCACATTGCCGTAGTATAATGACGATGACTGAGGCTGAAGTGGTTAAGCATGGTCCAAACATAGCATTTACTTTGTATTTTATTTTTACTTTATTCTTAAGGTCCGAAGAGGTGCCATTGGTGCGAAATGTGGTTTGGTGTTTGCTTACAATTGCCCAGAAAAGTTCCATGCTGAACAGGATTTTAAAAGATTTGAACATTTTGACACATGGAAATTACCTGAATTCAAACAGTTTGTGAAAGAAAGGTAAGGACTTGATCCTTTTTTTTTTTTTTTTCTCCTTTCGCTGACGGAGCCTTTTTTTTTGCATACGTTTAAAAAAATATTTTAGGCCTAAAGATTATGTAAAACCCCCAAACATTAAATACTTTCTTGAAGCAGACACCCTAGAGAATAAAATAGTGGTAGTTCCAATGTATGTCACACAATATTATCGCAAAGGTCTAGGAAACACAAAATTTCAGTAAAAAAACACATTAAAAGTTAATTTTTAGGGGCACAAAAACGCAATAAATGACCCATTTTTTTTTTTACAAGTCCCCCTATGTGATGATTTTTTTTTTTTTTTGTGGTGATGTGCGCTATGTCAAAACTTCTGGTCACGGTGCCTGTGGTTTGTCAAGCCCTGCCATATTTTATTCAAAATGAGCTTGTCAACACAGGGTCCTTTGTATCCAGTAATGTCTTGAAATGTTGCCACTTTGCTGCTCCTTAGGCCTCAAAGTATTTCACACTTCTGGGCTATTTATTTATTTAATGAAGCAGCATCACGCATGTTTTGCCTGTATAGGTGCTAATCGCTTACTTTGCTGACATTTTAAAGCTTTCATGCATCAACATCAGAATACGTTAATACATTGGGAGTACAGTTCATTAACACTTCTTACATAAAATTTATTAACAAAACCGTTTTTTTTTTTTTTTCCTCCTACTGTTGTGTTCTATTGTATAAAAGAAAATTGCCTGTATAGCAATGAGCAATGAATACACAGGAACCGTCATCTTTGTGTTTTTGTTTTCTTTCAGTTCTTGCTCTTTTATATACCAGAGTGTGGAAATCTTTTTGTGGACAAGGTCCACTTCAATACCAGGCACTTACCGCCCTTTCCGCCCAGAGCAATTTTCAGCTTTCAGTGCTTTCGCACTTTGAATGACAATTGCGTGGTTATGCTACATTGTACCCAAACACATTTTTTTATCATTTTGTTCCCACAAATAGAGCTTTCTTTTGTGGTATTTGATCACCTCTGCGGTTTCTATTTTTTGCTCTACAAATAAAAAAAGACCTAAAATTTTGGAAAAAAGTTTTGCTGTTTGTCCAAAATCTTTGTAAAAAAGTACATTTTCTCCATCACTTTGGCACTGATGAGGCAGTACTGATTGGCACCGATGAGGCGGCACTGATGCTGAAGCACTTGTATGCAGCACTGATGAGTCACTTGTATGCAGCACTGATGGGCACTAATAGGCGGCACTGACGGGCACTGACAAGTGACACTGATATGCAGCACTGACGGGCACCGATAAGCGGCACTGATGGGCACTGATAGGCACTCATAGGTGGCACTGATGGACACTGATAGGTCACTGGGCACTGATAGGTGGCACTGGTAGGGGGCAATTGCAGATTGCACTGTAAGGTGTGTATTCCCTGGTGGTCTAGGGTGGCATCTGAAGTTGGCACTGAGTGCCATCCATGTTAAGCATTGTGCCCCTTACCTGGTGGTCTAGGATCGGCTCCCTGCTGGTCCCTGGTTGGAGATCCTGGTGGGGAGGCTGCACTGATGAACACTCAGCACAGACCCCCCCTGTCAGGAGAGCAGCGGATCGGCTCTCCTTACGTCTGCAGACACAAGTAGAGGAAAAGCTGATAAACGGCTCTTCCTGTTTACACTGTGACCAGCCGAGATTGGTCACGGCTGATCACATGGTAAAGAGCTTCCGATGGAAGCTCTTTACTGAGATCGGTAATGCGGTGGGTCAGAATGACCCACCAATCACCGCGATGCTGGCCCCCGCAGGTACGCGATCGCAGGTTATCCTGAGGACGTCAATAGAAGCCCAGTCAGGGTAATGGAACCACTGCCCGGCCATCATTTTGCTGTAGGCCTGGCGGGAAGTGGTTATGCACTCACCTTTTTTTTTACTTTCAAAGATGACTTTTATTGAAATAAATGCTTTATACATATGTAAGAAACTTTAAATAAATGCCATTTGTACAAAACAGTTTGCACATACAATTATCATTGAATGACATTACATTGGTTTAGAACAGTGTTCCAAGCAAAATACAGATGTTGGTATTAGATTAGGTTATTACTTAATCAATGCGTACTATTGGCATTCCTTATTTCCAGGTATTCACAGAACTAGATGTACATGTACATTTAGACAATAAAGGTGGGCATCCCTTTTATTGGTTACAGGTTTCCAGGGCTTGCAGCCACCTGTCCCAAATTTTATCATATTTGGATGGGCAACCTCTATGTGTATAAATAAGTTTCTTCTATGGTAAAGTGTTATTGACCTCCATTATCCAGTCATTGAACCCAGGTGGATCGACTCCAATATCTGGCTATAGTTTTCTGGGCAGAGAGGAGCGTTTCGTTCAAGAAGACTTTATCAAAGTCTGATTCTGAGAAAATTCCCAGGAAACATGGTTTAGGGTGTAGTGTAAGGGGGGAACCCATTGTACCAATCACGCTACCTGTGTCCAAAACCCCTGTATTCTGGAGCAATTGCAGATTATATGATAGAATGTCCCTGTTTCTCGTCGACACATTGCACATGTGGCAGGTTGGTCCGATTTTGTATCTGGAGACTAAGCGGAGTTAGGTATGATTTGTGAAGGATATAAATTTGTGTGAGGCGGTCTGACAGCTTTGGTGACACTAACTTACATGTATCTAACTCGTCATTCCATTCCTTATCCTCCATTACACCAATGTCTTCCTCCCACCTGTCTTTAAGTGCATAGGCCAGTGTGGAGGACGTAGGGAGGAGTAGCATGTTATAGAAGAGGGAGATACGTTTTTTGGGATCCAAACTTTTAATTACCTCCTTAACTTGGTTAGACTCCAATTGAGGAGCACCAGCTGGGAATTATGCTCTGAAGGCGGGTCTAATCTGTAGATACCTGGGGGAAAAAAAAACAAAAAAACATTTGCATCGGGAGATTATATGCAGTTTTTAGTCTGTCAAAAGTTTTAAGGTCCCCGTTATGGACAAGATGGGACAGGTAAAATACTCCCCTGGAGCTCCAGATTTCCAGGTCCGGGATCTGTCTAAATTCAAGGAGGTTCGTATTGTACCAGAATGGGGTAGATTCGTGTATGTGAGGGTCCATTGGGGGCAGAGCAGCATCGAGAATCTGGACCTTTCTATTTTATCAATATGAAACAGCTGTGAGAGTTGTAACGCCAGGTAATATAGATTAAAGTCTGGTAGTGCCATGCCTCCCAAGTCTGTTGGGTTTTTCAGTTTGCGCCAAGATAACTTATGTCTGCTGCTGCCCCAGATGAATGGTTTGACTATCGCCTCCATGGATTTAAAATGTATCAGTGATAGGAATATGGGAGAATACCAGACCATATATAGGATTTTGGGCAACAGAACCATCTTTACAAGGTTAATTCGTCCCATTACTCCCAATGGTAACCTAGCCCATATCTGTGTTTTTTGTTTTTTAATATGTCCTATAGGGGTTTAATATTGAGCCGAAAGTAATCTGCTGGAGAGCAAGATGTTTGTATTCCCAAGTATTTAATTTGATCCACTCTTTGCAGTGGGAGATCAGCCTGTGCTCGAGTCGGGGGGAAGCTGTCAAGGGGAAGTATCTGGGACTTGTCCCAATTTATCTTAAGTCCTGAAAAGGAACCAAATGTCTCAGTCACTTTCAGGGCAGTGGATAAACACCCGTCAGTCGTCTAAATATAGGAGGGTGTCATCTGCGTTTTTGCTAATTTTTTTCGATCTGCTGTCCCTTACATAGTCCAGTAATTTCCGGGTGAGATCGTATTGCCAAGGCAAGGGGCTCAGCAGCTAGGGCATATACAAGTGGGGAGAGGGGGCACCCCTGTCTCGTGCCTCAAGTTAGGGGGAATTGCTCTGAGGTCTATTCATTAGCCAGTACGCTAGCAACCAGAAGTTTGTACAACAATTGCACCCACTTAATGAATCTGGGGCCAAAGCCAAATTTCCCCAGGCAGGTCCACAGATAACGCCACTGGACCGAGTCAAACGCCTTGGCAGTGTCCAGGGCGATAACTACTCTATTGCCTATATTGTCATGCTAAGCTTGTAGGCTGATAAACAATCTCATTAAATTAAAGGAAGTGTTCCTACCAGGCATGAAGCCAAATTGGTCTTCATGAATTAGGGATAAAATAACTTTATTTAACCACTTCAGCCCGGAGGGATTTCCCAGTTAGGACCAGAGCACTTTTTGCGTTTAGGCACTGCGTCGCTTTAACTGACAATTGCGTGGTCGTGCGACATTGTACCCAAAAAAAAATTGCGTCCTTTTTTCCCACAAATAGAGCTTTCTTTTGGTGGTATTTGATCCCCTCTGCGTCATTTCTGATCACCGCTATAAACAAAAGAAAAGCGACAATTTAGCAAAAAAACCCATTTCTTTCTTTTTGCTAAAATACATGTCTAAAAAAAAAAAATATTATTATTTTTTTTTTTAATCGGTTTTGGCCAATTTATATTCTTCCTCATATTTTTGGTAAAAAAAAAAAATCACAATCGGCGTTTGATTGGTTTGCGCAAAAGTTGCCACGTTTACAAATGATTAGAATTAATTTATGCGGTTTTTATTTTTTTTTTGTATTTTACTAGTAATGGCGGCGATCTGTGATTTTTTTATCGGGACTGCGATATTGCAGCGGACATGTCTGACCATTTTGACACTTTTTTGGGACCATTGGCATTTATACAGCGATCAGTGCTATGAAAATGCACTGATTACTGTGTAAATGCCATTGGCAGTGAAAGGGTTAACCTGCAGGGTGTGCTGTACGGGTTAACTATGTTCCCTCTGTGTGTTCTAACTGTATGGGGGCTGGGGGAGGGGAGTGATCACGGCTCCCATATACAGGGAGCCTGTGATCACATCTCTTCCCCCTCTGTCAGAATGGAGATCCGTGTTTACATACATGGACTTCTTTTCTGTCGCTCCAAGGGGGTGGTCGCGGGTAACCGGCGCACATCCAGTCTGCCGTACCTGTTCCTTCGCTCCCCCCCCCCCCCGGAACACAGTGAGTGCGCCTCCGGCGGTGCGCGCTCACAATACTCGTTGCCGCCGTCAAGCCACGGCGGGCGATCACCAACTGGTTAAGTGAGTGGCTAGGACTTTGGCTAGTATCTTTATATCAATCTGTAGTAGGGAGATGTGGTGATACAATTCTGGATATCTCGGGCCCTTGCCTGGTTTGGGGATTAGCAGAATCAAGGCCTCTCTCATTGATGGGGGTCGGTTTGAGTTATCAAATATATAATTGTATAGTGAAAGAAGTTTAGATGATAAGAATTCTGAATATGTAGAGTAAAGTTCCACTGGAACCCCGTATGAACCCGGTGTTTTGAATCTGGGGAATTTCGCTATTGCTTCAGCTATCTCTTCGGTCATAAGTGGCACATCCAGGCCCTCAGCTTGTTCCTCAGTAAGTTGAGGAAACTGTATATCATTTAGGAATGAGTCCATGGAGGTTACATCTTCAGAAACAGTAGATGTGTACAATTTGGCATTAAAAATCCTGAACAGTTCAGTAACCTGCCTGGGTTCAGTGATTAGATCTCCCCCTGGAGAGCATAGTGTTATTATAACTGGCGGTCGCTCCTCACAGGGAACTAAGTAGGCCAAAAGCTTTCCAGGTTTTTCCCCATGTTCAAATAAGTTTTGCTTGTGAAATAATAGTTTACGTTTGGATTTTTCATATTGTAGTTGTGTAATTACTCGGGACTGCAATTTAAGATTATGAGCCCTGTCCTTGGTTGGGTCAGTTATGAATTCTCTCTCAGCAGTGAATAGATCGACACTACCTGCCTGGAGTTTGTATGTTCTCCCTGTGCCTGCGTGGGTTTCCTCCAGGTACTCGAGTTTCCTCCCACACTCCAAAACATGCTGGTAGGTTAATTAGATCCTCTCTAAATTGGCCCTAGTATATGTATGTATGAATGTGAATTAGGGACCTTAGATTGTAAGCTCCTTGAGGGTAGGGATTGATGTGAATGTAAAATATATATATTACAATATATAAGAGCTGCGTAAATTGACGGCGCTATACAAGTACCTGAAATAAAAAAAATTAAAACATGATTCCTGAGAGAATGATAGGAAATGAGCATTATTAAATGGACAATTCTGTAGGTTTCCAATAGTGAGTCAGCAGTGTCCCCTGTTGGCTGATTCTGGGATCGCTCAGTAGTGTGCTAAAAAGAATTGTGGCCGCTGTATTTGAATATAGCAGAAGCCTATATCTCATCCATAGAAAAGGTAATATGGGGGGAGCGAGAGCTCCCTCTCTGTAGCAATAAGAGGAAGGAGTATTAGGCCTCATGCACACAGGACGTTTTTTTGACGGTTTTACAGCAGCTGTTTTTAGCTGCAGACATTTTTTTCTACAATCAATAAACCCTCCATCATGTTCTCTTATGTGTTCATGCACACATAGGCTGTTATCAACTGTTCTTAGCAGTGACGAGCCAGAGGGTTCTGAGACGTTTGTCAGCTGTAAAAATGTTCAAACGCTCAAAAATGTCGATCCCCAACGTTTTTGGACGTTTTAGATCAATGGGGGGTGGGGGGGACGTGCAAAAACGCCAGTAATATAACGCTGATAAAAGCTGAAAAGATCACGGATAAGCTACTGATGTTTTATGGACGTTTTTTTAAAGTCCTGTGTGCATGAAGCCTTAAGGAGAGTTCCAGCTGTATTCAAAGAAAAGCTTTCGTAGATAAAGGTAGACAAAAGCATTTGCCATAGTTTCCTAAGGTGATAGGCATGTGACAGTGTGCAATGAGAGACAAGTCTGGTGCAAGATTAGATAGGGGAATCACTAATCTGTTCACCTCCTTTTGTTCGATCACGGTTTCTGGATCCTCAAAAAAAGTATACGGTCGTCTCCCTCCACCCTGAGACGTGCAGGAAGCAGCATGGCATATTTAATGTGTTTGATGCGAAGGCACCTTTTCGCTTCAGTGAAGCTCTAGCGTCTACGTTGTACTTCTGCTGAAAAATCAGGAAAGGCAGCGACCATCGTTCCAAAGGGGATATTTCCTCTCTCCTGTCTCTATCTCTGTAATTTAGCATTTTAGCAATAAACGTGCGAGGCGGTGCACCAACGGGTGGGGGTCTTCCTGACATGCGGTGGGCCCTCTGTGCAGAGTTTTTCAAGGAATGTAGAAGGGTCCGGGCCCTCCACGCCCTCCGGCAGCCTGATGAATCTGAGATTACTCCTCATGAGTCTGTTCTCCGTGCCATATTGTTTCTGGCTGAGTTGGTTCACTTGGAGTAGCACGCTGTCTGTGGTGTGTTGGAGCGGGGGGAGGGAGCCCTCCACTGTGCTTAGCTGGGTCTCTGTGTCTGTGACTCTCTCATGCAGCTTTTGTATGTCCTGTCTCATCAGGGAGATATCCATCTTGACTTCCTCAATCTTAGCAGTCAGGTTATACTGCAAGGCTTTGATAGCTTCCAGGACTTGCTCAGTATCAGCACCTGAAGACGCTGCCTCCTTTGGCCCAGCGCTGCTATCTTGCTCAATGAGGTCCTGCTCCTGCCAGCGGTATTTGCCCAGCTTTGCAATAGTTTCTGTGGCATTTTTTGGTGGAGACCTGTAACAGCCGTGCTCTGGGGCAATGTAGTGCAGAAATTAGGTAGTTTGTGACCCTCAGGGTCTCAGGATATGCGGTTTAGGATTTTGAATTGGTGAAGCTCGTCTCACCAGCGTCCTACTGCATGCCACTCCAGGCCATGCCCCCCAAAAACATTCCTTTTAAATAAAGTTCTCAATAGCCACAGAGGATATAAATGCCCCTTGGATGCACCAAAAGCCTTTGCAAACCCAGTTATCTTAATCCTAGAGTACAGGACACAGGCAAAGTATTCATAAACTGACAAAGCTTTCGAGGTTGGGAACCCCACCACTGTGTGAGCCCTTTTTTTTGCTAGTGTCCGAAGGTGATGGGCCTCTTTTCCTTTGCATTGAAAATTACTCTTAGCTTAACTACTTTATTATTGTATTATTTTGTCTTTTGAATTTTTCAACTCTTCAATCATCCCCCTTTACTGCCTTTGAATGCAAAGAAATGAAGTAGTGCATCCAGATTTTCACAACTTCAGTAAAACTTTGGGAGCCCTAACCAAACCCCACACTGTGGGGAGTGTCTGTAAAATTGCTTCGGGCACTGGAACCTGCAAGGGCGCTCACCTTGGCACTTAGTGCAACATGGCGTAGTCATCCTCAGAGTACTATACATGTCTAGGGCTGTGCACCCTCGCCCATAGCTATGGCAGAACAAGACAGACGGGAGCTCTGTGGCTAAACCTCAGGTGAACATTCGCTCTCCTGAAAGTCTGCACAACACTCAGCCTCAGTGACAATGCTTCCCTTGCATCGGAGCAGGAACTGATTTTAACACAGGTCTCTGCATCCCATTCTAGCTCTATCTCTGGCTTACACTAAGGGACCTACCTGACAAAAGCAGAATTCTACAGTGCCTTAAAGTGTTCATACCCCTTGAAATTTTCCACATTTTGTCATGTTACAACCAAAACTCTAAATGTATTTTATTGGGATTTTATGTGATAGACCAACACAAAGTAGCACATCATTTTGAAGTGGAAGGAAAATGATCAATAGTTTTCAAATCTTTTTATAGATTAATATCTTAAAAGTGAGAATACCTTGTAGAACCACCTTTTGCTGCAATTACAGCTGCAAGTCTTTTTGGGTATGTCTCTACCATCTTTGTGCATCTAGAGAGTGATGTTTTTGCCCATTATTCTTTGCCAAATAGCTTAAGCTCTGTCAGATTGGATGGAGAGCTTCTGTGAACAGCAACTTTTAAGTCTTGCCACAGTTTCTGAATTGGGTTTAGGTCTGGACTTTGACTGGGCTATTCTAACACATGAATATGCTTTGATCTAAACCATTACATTGTAGCTCTGGTTGTATGTTTAGGGTCGTTGTCCTGCATGAAGGTGACCCTCTGCCCCACTCTCAAGTCTTTTGCAGACTACCAAGTTTTCTTCTAAGATTGCCCTCTATTTGGCTCCATCCATCTTCCCATTAACTCTGACCAGCTTCCCTGTCCCTGCTGAAGAAAAGCACACACAACCTGATGCTGCCACCACCATGTTTCACGGTGGGGATGGTGTGTTCAGGGTGGTGTGCAGTGTTAGTTTTCCTCCACACATAGCGTTTTGCTTTTAGGCCAAAAATTCTAATTTTGGCCTCATCTGACCAGAGCACCTTCTTCCACGGGTTTGCGGTGTCCCCCACATGGATTCTCGCAAACTGCAAGAAGGACTTCTTAAGGCTTTCTTTCAACAATGGCTTTCTTGCCACTCTTCCATAAAGGCCAGATTTGTGGAGTGCACGGCTAACAGTTGTCCTGTGAATAGATTCTCCCATCTGAGCTGTGGATCTCTGCAGCTCCTCCAGAGTTACCATGGGCCTCTTGGCTGCTTCTCTGATTAATGTTCTCCTTGCTCACCCTGTCAGTTTAGGTGGACGGCCATGTTGGTAGGTTTGCAGTTGTACCATACTCTTTCCATTTTCAGATGATGGAATGAACAGTGCTCCGTGAGATGTTCAAAGCTTGGGATATTTTTTTATAACTTAAATCTGGCTACACACTAAATTTTCTTTAGATTTTTTTCCTTTAGATTTACCAAAACCACATTAACACTTTAAATTTGTATGCAATCAGGCAAGCCCTTTTACTACATAGTTGAAGGTAAATTTAAAGGAAATCGAACAACAAAAGTTGCATAATGTGTATACAGCTTAACCCTGCTTTAAACTTCTCCACAACTTTATCCCTGACCTGTCTGGTGTATTCCTTGGCTTTCATGGTGCTGTTTGTTCACTAAGGTTCTCTAACAAACCTCCGAGGGCTTCACAGTACAGCTGTATTTATACTGAGATTAACACAGGTGTACTCTATTTACTAATTGGGTGACTTCTGAAGGCAATTGGTTCCACTAGATTTTAGTTAGGGTCATCAGTGTAAAGGGGGGGTAAATACACATGCACTTTTCAGATATTTATTTGTAAAAAATTTTGAAAACCATTAATCATTTTCCACTTCAACAAAAAGTGGCACAAAATTGTGATCTGCCACATAAAATCCCAATAGAATACATTTACGGTTTTTGATTGTAATATGACAAAATGTGGAAAATTTAAGGGGTAAGCATACTTTTTCAAGGCACTGTATTTCACATTTCCTCAGACAACTAACTGCTTTAACACAGCCACATGCATACAGGGCAAGAATGCCATGCCATTCAGTCTTTACATGAGCCAGAGACCAATATGTCTGCCCTAGACGAGGCAGACACAGAGGGTAATGAGGATGATGTAGAAGCAGTGTTAGAAAAGGCTGCAGAAGACCCCCCCCCCCCCCACCCCCAATACGCTTTTACACCTGAAATGGGAACTTCACATAACATGCATGCAAATATGGATAAGCTCACTGCTGCCATACACAAAAACCTTGGCATTGTAGAACTGGATTCTCCATCTCGCCAAAGAACTGCAAAGTCTATAGAGTTCTAAAAAGTAGTCTGTTCCTGTAGTTGATCCTGCAGTCTCAGTCTTAAACATCTCACCATACCAAATTTCAATAAACAAATTTCCAAAATGTCCTTATCTCCATTCTCTTGCAAATAATCTTGTGGTTAAAAGCCTGGACAGCTTAAATGGTAACTCCAGTCAAAAATTAAAATTTTCCTATTAATAGTATGTTAAATATCTTTATTTTTGTTGTTATTCAATTTTTGGCTAGCTGATTGTTTAGCTTAGAACATTTAACCCAGACAATCAGCTTCTTCCTGTTCTTCACTGACAACGCTATCTCCGTTTATCTGAATTTGCTAAGCTGTCTTTCACTTTCTAAAAACGTTGTCGGTGGTTCTTAGACAGGCATGCTTAGATCTGCCCAGTCCCACCCCCATCCCTCCGATTCTTCACAGAACATGATTCCCTCCTGTCTTCATAGCCTAGAAGGCTGGCAGCTTCTCCTGTGAGAGAGGGGAGGACAGGCTTTGAATGTACAGTATGTTCTGCTCACTCTTTATGGTTCCAGTGGCACAGAACACACACACACACACATCTAGTCACTGCCCATTGATTTCAATAGCACCTGTTCCCATCTATGCGACTTTGAAAATCAGCAACTTTGAAAAGGTACCTGCACTACTTTGATGCAACTTTCGATGCAACTTTGATCCAGAGTGTGTAAAGTTGGACCAAAACTGCACTCAAGTCACACTCTAAACCACACAACTTTGCAGCCACACTAGTGGAAATGTAGCCTAAGGCTAGAGTGCGACTTTGGAGTGCGACTTTGATGCAACTTTAAGTGGAGCTTTGATCCAAATTTACACTGGATCAAATTTGCATCAAAAGTTGCATCAGAGTTGTGCAGGTACCTTTTCAAAGTCGCATAGATGGGAACGGGTGCCATTAAAATCAATGAGCTGTGACTTGTCATGCAACTTTGGAAACATGAAGTCGCATGACAAGTCACGTTTCCAACATCGCGACCCTAAAGTTGCGCAATTTAGTGTGCAACTTTGATGCAACTTTACACTCTGGACCAAAGTCCCATTAAAAGTAGCATCAAAGCATTGCAGCTACCTTTTCAGTGTCCCTGATTTTCATGCATTGGAACGGGTTCCTTTGAAATCAATGGGCTGTGACTAGTAATGCACCAAATGGAAATTTTGGTGCCGAAATCGAAAATGCACTTAGCCGAATGCCAAAAACCGAAAATGAGTTTTTTAAAAAAATATTTATATTTTTATATACAATTGTCATATGCAGCCTTCCTGTGCCTGGGCACTGACAGTCGGCACTGATGGGCACTGATTGGAAGCAATGATTGGCACTGATAGGTGGCATTGATTGGAAGCACTGATAGGCAGCACTGATTGGCACTGATAGGTGGCACTGATTGGAAGCACTGATAGGCAATTGGCACTGACAGGTGGCATTGGTTGGCACTGACAAAGGAGATGAAGATGCACTGATTGGCGGCACTGGATGGCACTGACAGGAGATGAGTGTGTTACATTGCACAAATTGTAAGAGCCGTTCTGTGCTTGAAACGGTCATTGCAATGTCACTGCTTGCAGAGAGACACACAAGCTGTCAGATTTCACTGCTGATGTCGGGAGGTGGGTGGGACCGAACAGCTAACACCTGCCCAGCCCCTATCCCATTGGCTGCTGTTTGCTAGCTGTTCGGTCCCGCCCACCCCCGACATCAGCACTGAAATCTGACAGCTTGTGTGCCTCTCTCTGCAAGCAGTGACATTAAAATGATCGTTTCAAGCACAGAACAGCTCTTACAAGCCGCGCTATCTGTGCAATGTAACACTCCTCATCTCCTCCATACACACGGACAATTGGGGCTGACCCTGCCTCCTTTCGATAGCAGAATTTTTTTTCTTTTTTCGGCAGTATGCCGAAAACTCAATTTTCGTCCGAAATGTTTCGGTGCATCCCTAGCTGTGACATGTCATGCGACTTTGTGCGTCCAGAGTCATGTGACAAGTCGCACTAGTGAAAACGGAGCCTTAGTCTAGGTTTCCACTGTTTCGACCCCAAAGTTGCGTGATTTAGAAACGAGTTCACACTCTGGATCAAAGTCGCATCAAAGTAGTGCAGGTACTTTTTTCAAAGTCGCTGATTTTTAAAGTCCCATTGGTTGGAATGGGTGCCATTGAAATCAATGGGCTGTGACTTTGTGTGTCCAAAGTTGCGTGACAAGTCGCACTAGTGGAAACGGAGCCTTAGTGTGGTTGCCTTTACTATGATCATTGTAGACTGTGAGATGAGACCCCAGAGCACTTCCAGCTACACTGACAGTTCACCCAGTGTCCAGCTCCCTTCTTCCGTGCACAGCTATGCTGTATATATGCCCTGCACCCCCAGCCCTCTGGGTCCTGTGTGGATGGGACTTTATTTCTTCATTTTCTCATGAATTAGGATGTACAATGCATCCTTACTGATGAGAGAACACTGGGCAGGAACATATGATCAGCTCCTTCCATTCTGTATATGCCCACTGGCTACACAGGAACAGTGCCCCTCCCTGGAAGTGATGTCACTAGCTTTCATTAACCACACCCACTACTTTTGGACTGGAGGGAGAAGAATTGAAGTCATGCGACGGCACTGGTTACTGCAAAATAAATGTTGAAAAACTGTGATTTTCTCATTTTGAGGCACAATGCTCAACTTGGCTCACGGTAATGATTGCAGGGTAAGAATCAAAGTATTAGGCTGGACTTCCGCTTTAAGCTGCCTGCAAAAAAGGACCTCAAAAATGTGCTTTTCAAAGCAGATGTCTTTTTAGGGGAGGCACTTGACCAATTTATTCAGGACTTGACCATTAAAAATAGATAGCACTGTCCATATGCTTAAAAAATGAATACCCTACATCATAAGGAGCCTATACATCCCCAAAATGCAGAGCACCCAATTGGTGTTCCCAGCCTTCAGTTTTTAAACCTGAGTTCAGCACTTTCTTTTGGTGCAAGGCTTGGACCACAAAGTCCTATTCCTCATGAAGGGTGCCCTTACTCATAAGGCCTCACGCACACGGGACTTTTTATAGCTGCTTTTAGCAGCGTCCGATGTTTTTTTTTTTTTTTTTTTTTTTGCAGCTTAAAAACGCCTCTCCATGTTATTCTATGACCTCATGAACACAGGCTTTTAGGAGCTGTAAGTGGCATAGGCGTTTTCAAGCTGCAAAAGAAACCCAGCGCGTTCTGAGGACCAGCGTTAGAGCTGTAAAAACCTTGTACAGGGAGCAACCACTCTTATGACCCTGGTTCAGGAACCCCTGGTAGAGCAGACAGGAGTTCTGGAGCACAGGGTGGCATGAGGGTTGGACTGGTTCAAGGTTTGTGATGTGAGAGGTCATGGCTTGTGCAGGTAAGTAGAGTGGTGATACAGGCTGGATCAGCAACTAGCTGGCAATGCGGTACAGAAGGTGCAGTCAGAAGAGTTGTCCGGTACAAGCAGGGTCGTTAACAGGCTGGTGGTAGTAGTACAAGGGAGAAGCAGAAGAGTAGTCCTGGGTAAGCCGGGGGTCCATGCAGGCGGAGATCAAGCAAGGTCAGGAGGAGCCGGGTCACAGGTAATCAGGAAATCGGGCACTCTGGAACACGGACACACTGTAGAACGGACAGCACCGGCTGCATGGTGCCGTCCGGTTTAAATGATCTGTTTGGGCCAGTAGTGCCGCGCACGTACGCTCGCACCTGCGCAGAGGAACAGGCATTCCAGGCAGATTGCTCACAGAAGTTACCGGACAGCCATTTACAGTTTGTTGCACTACCATTTGGCCTGTGATTAGTTCCCACTGTATTCACAAAGGTCATACCGCCTCCCTTGCCCTTCTCAGAACTCAGGACATCCAGGTTGCAGATTATCTAGATGATTTTCACCTCAAGGACTCTTCTCCCTTACAGCTGACTCCAAATGTCCACAGGACAATTTTGATGCTGGCCTTTGGTTGACTGATAAGTTTCCACAAAACCTGCTCTCCAGCCTTCTCTTCATCTGGATTACTTTGGTTTGGTCTGGTCCTGGACACATTCCAAGCAAAGGTTTTCCTTACAGAAAAGAAAATTCTTATAGAGCCCACATATGAAATTTGATATCAAAGCGACATCCCACAATGAGATTTTCTATGAGAGTTCTTGGACTCATGGTAGATTCCTTTGAGACTGTACCATTTGCCCAAATTGATCTGAGACCTTTCCGACACATCTTATTAACCTGAAATAAGCATGCTCCTTCTTTCAACCTACCCATGTTCCTATCCAGCCAAGCAAACAATTCCCTATTTTGGTGGTTTTTCACCTTAGCCTTAACAATAAAGAAGTCTTTCCCTTCTTATAACTGGAAAGTGATAACAACAGATGCTAGTCTTTCCAGCTGGGGAGAAGAGTGTTTCAGCCCCTCATGGTCCAGGAAACATGGTCAGCTGTGAAAGCCAGGCTTCCCCATTCAACATCCTTGAGCTCAGAGCGATAAGAATAGCCTTCCAATCAGGGTACAATCAGACAATGCCACACCTGTGACATACATGAACCATCATGGGGGAACCAGGAGTTATGCAGCTTTGAGGGAAGCAGGCCAGATAATCTAATTTAGAGAAACTCCAGCAATCTGTGGTCCACAGTTTAGGAGTAGACAACTGAAAAGCAGACCACCTAATCTTTCACTGCCTGGATCAAGGGAAATGGACCCTTTACCCTGACATCCTCAATCTGATATGTCAGAAATGGGGTACTCCGTATGTAGACATCCTAGCCTCCAGCTAGAATATGGCCAGAGCCAAGGATCCTTTAGTGTTAGCTGTAGATGCTTTGATGAGTTCATACCATAACCTATGCCTTCCCCCAGTGTGAATTCTACCTTGCCTGCTCAAAAATAAAGCAAGAGAGAAAGGTGGTGAATCTTATTGCACCAAACTGGCCAGTAGAACCCGATACACAGACGTACGGAGACAACACTTGGTCTTTTCCCAACAGGCCATATTTGCTGTCTCAGAACTTAATATTCCATCTTGCTTCTCAGTTTCTTGCCTATACCCTGTTTCACACCAGTGCGATTTGACATAATGAAAATCGCATGACAAGTCGCACCCCATTGCTGGCAGTGGAACTGTTGAAATCATTGCGACTCAGAAAAAGGTTCCTGCACTCTTGCGATTTCATTGCAACTTGTATTCACTTCTGTTAAATGTAGTCTCAAGCTGAAATCGGAGGTCCAAGTTGCACTGGTCTGTGGCTTTGAAATCGTACTGGAGTAGCGTGGAGATGAGGATTGGGGCTGCTCTGTGCAAAATTCTTGCACAGAGCAGGTAAGTATAACATGTTTGTTGTTTTTATAGAAAAAAAATAAACCTTAGTTGGACTTACCGGTAACGGTATTTCTATGACCCTTTCAGGACAGCAACATGGAGAGAGCGAAGCTCCACCTCTTCACAGGAAACAATGCCGTGACAACGCCCTTTTAAGAGCGCCCGCTTCCACCAATGCCGTCGGTCTCCATAAGAATTCCTCCAACATGCTGGAAGATATAAACAACATATCGAGCATCCGAGATTATACATTCATATATGTAACACACTAGGGAGGGAAGTAGCTGCTGTCCTGAAAGGCTCATAGAAATACTGTTACCGATAAGTTGAACTAAGGTTTTCTCACCTCGTCTTTCAGGACGGGACCACAGCTTGTAAGACCTTCCTGCCAAAGGACTGATCCGAGACTGACAGGAGATCCAACCTGTAGTGTCTTTATAAATGTATAGAAGCTAGACCACGCAGCTGCCCTACAGATCTGCTCTGGCGAAGCCCCAGCCCTCTCTGCCCATGAAGCTGCCACTGTGGAGTGGGCCATAATCCCCTCTGAAGTTTCCTTCTCTGCAGCAAGATAGGCTTCTTTAATAGCCTGCTTTAGACATCTACCTAAGGTACTTTTTGATGCCTTTCCTCCTTCATGTGCTCCTGATGACAGGACAAATAAAATATATTTTCCTGAGCTCTTTCGTTGCTTCGAGATATTTTAGAAGACACCTTCTGACATCTAAAGTGTGGAAGACCTCTTCTCCCTGCCCTGATGGTGCTGGACAAAATGTCGGAAGAACAATCTCCTGTGTGCGAAGAAATACTGAAGACACCTTTTGGAGAAAACCCGGGTCGGTTTTCAAAATTATCCTGGAAAACATCTGAAGAATGGCTGCGCATTTGATAGGGTGCTAATTCTGCACGCTAAAGTTACTGCTACTAACTTTAGTTGAGAGGGTAGTGTTTAACGTAAGAAACTTAATCATAGACTCTTCCAAAGGTTCAAAGGGTGCCATTGTGCGACCCTGTAGAACTAAAGATAAATCCCAACTCAGGAAAAACTTAAAAGGTGCTGGCCTACAAAAAATGAATGATCAATGGCTCCCTAGATAAAGTCCTCTCTAGAATAACCGATAATGCAGCCACCTGTGCCTTGAGGGTGCTAACTGCAAGGCCCTTCTCCATTCCTTCATGGAGGAACTCTAGAACAGAAATTGAACTGCTGAAATCAAATTTCTATAGCATTTCCAGACTTTAAAATAAATTGACCTTGTTACATTCTTTCGACTTGACAGAAGGGTGTTGAGTAATCTCTGACAAGTCCCTGCGCCTTAATAGGTCTTCTTCAGGAACCAGGTTGTGAGGTTCAGGTTCAGATATGCTGGATCTGGATGAAGAAGGCCCCTCTGACTCAGAAGATCTTCTCTGACTAGTAGCCTCCAAGGAGGTTCCCCTGCCAGGTTCAGAAGTTTGGAAAACCAAGTTTTTTGGCCACTAGTTTGCGATCAGTATTAGGTCTGTGGCTTCCCTCCTGAATTTTGCAAGTTCCTGTGGAATCAGTTGGAACCGGGGAGAAGCATAAGCAAGGGGCAAGTCCCACTTGTGGGCTAATGCATCCAACCCTATCGCTTGATCCTCTTTCTGTAGCGAAACAAATGCTGGTGTGTCTTTCTCTTGGTTCACAAACAAATCTATCCTGTGTTGGCCTCAACTCTTGGTAATCATCAGAAAAACTTCCTGATTCAAAGTCCATTCGGACTCCCTCACTCTGCCTACTGAGGAAGTCTGCTAGCAGATTCTGTGTCCCTTTTCAGATGAACTGCCGAAAGTGAAGCCAAATTTGATTCCGCCCAAGTTAGGATCTGGTGCACCTAATCCTTCAGAGCACTGCTTCTTGTTCCCTCCTGTCTTGTGAGATACAGGACTGCCGTCACGTTGTCTGACAACACCTGGACATGCTGATTTCTTAAGGATCTCTGGAAGATCAGAAGACTATGTTGAATCGCTCCCTCCAGTTGGAAGATCTTCTGTCTGCCTTGGACCATTTGCCCTGGGCTGTTTGTTCTCCCAGATGGGCTCCCCAACCCCATGCACTCACGTCTGTTGTTAAGTGCTGGGTTGCTGAAAAGACTCAAGGAAGGCATTTTGAGAGTTTTTTTTTTGCTTCCCCCCACCGCCAAAGAGACCTTTTTGCTCTTGCTCCTAACTTCATCCTTTTTTCCATTGACTCCTGATGTGACCATTTCTGGAGTATGTCCCACTGAAAGCGCCGAGCATGAAGCCTGGCCCGCTGCACTGCTGGGATTGCTGCTGTGAATAGTCCCAGAACTGACATGGCCCTCCGTACAGATACTTCTAAATTGGCCTGTACTGATCTCAATGCTAACTGCACCTTCTCTATCTTTTCTTTTGGAGGGAAGATCTTCTGTAGTGTGAAATCTATCTCGTAACCTAGAAATCTCAATCTTTGAGCAGGAATGCGGTTAGATTTTTGATGGTTCACTAGCCACCCCAGACTGTTCAGATGTTCCTGAGTTGCTTGCAGGTTGGCCACTAGTTTTTCCCTCGACTCCACGGAAAGCAGCAGGTCATCGAGATAAGGTATTATAGTTATTCCTCTCAGCCTCAGAGGCCCCAGAGCTTCTGCTAGAACCTTCGTAAATATTCTGGGAGAAGAGGAGAGGCCAAAAGGTAGAGCCCTGACCTGGAGATGGCTTATCTGCCCTCCCATGCTGACTGCCAGCCATAGAAATTTCTGAGATGATTCTGTGATAGGGATGTGCAGATATGCATCCCTCAAATCGATTGATACCATGAAACAATTGGGAGTGAGCAAACTTCTTACTGAAAAGATGGTGTCCATTCTGAACCTCTTGTATCATATTGATTTGTTCAGGATCATCAAATTATGGATCAGGCCAGGCGAAATTTTCCCGAAGGCTTCTTGACCAAAATATGTGGGGATAGAACCACTCCCCCACTTGTTCTTTTGGAACCTGAATGATAACACTGTTGCATCAGCTCCCCGAGAAGGGACGTTCTAGCCAGGGCTTTTTTTTTTTTGGATACTTCTGCCGTTTCGTTACGTAAAACAGCTGTGTGGGAGTTTGAGAAAATTCTAGGTTGTAGCCATGCCTGATGATCTTTAACACGGACTGAAATCGCTTCCTTGCAGACCTGAAAGAAAGCCTGTAGCTTTCTACCACTGGAAGGTGGTCGGCGTTGCTTTTTGATACTTTGTTCAGGGGCTCTGAAGAGGAGTACTCCTCTGCCCCTCCCCTTCTGGGTAAACTAAGGTTTCTTTTGATTTTGTTCCCTTTCTTTATGGGTCTGCTGAAAAGGACTAACATTTTTTTCCTTGGGGGGTACCGCCTTTTTATGTTGTGGAAAAGCCTTCTTTTTGTCTGCTGTTCTTTCAAACACGCTTTCTAAATCTGGCCCAAAAAAGTAAATCCCCTGTAAAGGGAATACCACACAGTTTTACTTTTGAAGCTGAGTCGCCCGACCAAGTTTTGAGCCACAGGGCTCGTTAGGCCGAATTGATGAGGGCAGAGGATCTTGATGACATCCTGCTGAGGCGTCAGCCGTGTACTTAACTGCATTAAACAATGTAGGGAAGCACTCCAGTAAGTCTTTTCTAGAGGTGCAGCTTCACACGTCTCTTCAGCTTTTCAATCCAACACTGGAGATTTCTCGCCACGCCTGTGGATGTCATTGCTGGCTTCAAATTTAATAAGGATAATTAGGTGGGGGTGGGACTTTACAGGCACAATAGTGTCAAAGAAATACATCTTAAAATACAAATTTTTATTAATACAAAATTGTAAAAAACATGGTTTAAAATCTCAGATCTAATGGTTTAAATTACATAATTATAGAATTCTGCATTGCTGGATAGCACCTGATGGATTTCGGAAACAGCCTTCTTCAGATGTGCTTCTGTGTACCATTCAAACGGTTTTAAATCTGTAAAGATATAAATTATTCAATTCGACATTGTTTAATCATTGTCACGGAATTCTACAGTGCAATAAAAACGCCCGTATTAACTGGCGAGTTACCACTCAGATGCAACCCCAATAGATCTCCGAGCCATCCAATGGGGTCTGTAAGGGCAATTATAATACCTTGTATGCATTATAATTTGCCTGCGCTAATAAGCGCATTTTTCAGCTCTTTTGCATAATGCATTCGATCGACCTGTGTTGAAGCAGACACACACACACACAGATTGCTTCATCTCACATGGCCAGTAGCAGGGATATTGTCCTGCCTTAGCTCTGGCTGCTGTGTTTATTTATACTGGTCAGACATGTTTAACAAAAGGAACTGGTGGCTTCACAATCAGCCAATCAGCCTCCAAGGCACAGTCACATGACATGAGCTCAAATACAAATATAACCAATCAATGACACACTTGATTACTGTTACTAATTTGTTACAGCTTAACTTATTAAATATAGAAATGTCTAAATTTT
>BLSH010393145.1:793838-804974 GCA_018402905.1 Glandirana rugosa
AGATACTTTAGACAGAGCATAAGCAATGTCTTGCCAGTCAGCTCAAAAGTGATATTTAAGTCCCACGCCCACTGATTCATATAAGGAAACTTGGTGATTGGATCAGTAAGGGAAGCATACATCGTAGATACCCGTTCCCACAAGAGGCCCCTCACTTGACAAGATAATTCAAAAGTCGTAAGCGGTCCATCTAAAAAATTAGGCTTAGATCTTACAAAGAAAATAAGTTGATTATACCAAAATATTTCACTAGAAGGCATCTGCAGTTTGTCTTTAAAGTGTTGTAAGGAGTACGGCTGATCTCCATTAAGATAATCTTCTATCCTGAAAATTCCCTTGTTAAAGTGATTGGAAACGATTACCTTGTAAAACAACCGATTCAGTTTAATATACTGTAGAAATAAAAGGCAAAACATTTGTGTATAGATATAAAAAAAAAACGTTCTGAATACTTTTTCCCTTTTTTATAAATCACATGCCCTCTGTTCTCAGCTGCATAAGAGCTGGGGGGAGGAGAAACAGCAGCACACTGAGCTTGCCAGTGAATGGCTGTGCAGCGGGGGCTTGTCAGCACAAGTTTAATCATTGGAGTAGAGTAACGGCGTTCCCAGCACAGCTAAAGAACTGACCACGGTGTGTTCTCCTGCTTAGTGTGGTCAGTTATTAATCGGAAAGAGAACAGGATACTTTCTCATACAAGTACATGGTACAGCAGGCACATATCAGGAATATGAAGGTTGTATAAAAAATAAAAACAGAGAAATAAGGGCAGTGCAAAAATGACCCAAATGCTAATGGGTCAGATAACAGAACTACTGACTCACCACGTATAGGGTGGGGTTCCGGTTTGGACACAGGGATGCACGTCAAAAACAACAACTGGGGGGTGAACCCCAGAGTTAGGTAGTCCTTTACCTCCAGAAAAATGGAGAGGGAGCCTACTGCAGTAGTTACTGAAAAAATACTTTATTAAGCAAATTCAAATGAAATAATACATGGTCACACGAATAGTGGGAAATGACATCAAAAAGGGGTAGGTACAACTCAAGCATAAAATTGACAACGTTGTCATAAATAAAAGTGGACCACTCATGAGCTCTACCAGACTCACATTCAGATGTGCCAATATCTTAATGATTGGTGACTTCTTACAATACATGCAATACAGGTAGATGTATGTGATATAGGGCTGGTGACAAAAGGGAAACCTGGGAAAACCCAGCCGTAAGTAATGTTTTGGTACTTCCAGGGTCCCTATATGTCCTCTCAAGCCGGTCAGTAATGGTAATGGCCAGGAGTGTCATCGCCTATGTTATTGCGACTATGTGTGAGTAGGACCGAGGGAGACCTGGGGAATCCTGTTATCAGATGTGATCTGTGTGGTGTCTAACCACTAACTAGGAACTTCCAGGCACCCTAAATGCCCTCATAACAGGTAAATATCATGTGCTTAGAGGTATGAAAGTGGATGCATGTAGGACTGAAGTGGTTCTGGGGAAACTGGGTGGTCAGCACTCTGATCAAGTATGGTGATTCACCTGGTACTTCCAGACCACTTAATTTGTCCTATAGAAAAGCGAGTGACCTCAGCAATACATTTAAGAAGTATGGAGTAGGGTGACACCCCTGATACATCCAACCCACCCACAGGTCCTGCTAAATATTAGGCACTCACAGCAATAAACATAAGCAAAACAGAAAGATAGTATAATAAAATACTGCACATACAGATCCTGCAACTGGAAATAAATGATTTGCAGGGATAGTGAACCAGCCTATACAGACATCACTAGTGGGCAGGTGAAGTGGGGAGGGGCACCACAAAGGTTTGCTGGGGCCTCCTCACCATAGTTTCCCTGTCTGCCTGAATCCCTTAATCACTGACAGGTCAGAGCCTGATGGTGACCAGACCACAGTTCAGCAGGTCTGGGTCTAAATGGGGATCTGAGTACCGGCAGTCTATGTACTCGGCCCAGGATCTGACATTGATCAATGATCAAATGTGGCAGCCAGGGACGCAGGCTCCTCCAATGCTGCAATATCCGGAGTCAACACAGTAAATAATGTAACTTACAGTTCTGTTGTGTGTCTGTGTGACCACCAGATCAGCAGGTGGGGATACCAGATAGGGCATCGCTGGTGCATCCATGAAACAAAGAATGAATATGGATTTGATTTTTTCTCCAAGTATGGCAAATGGAGGTCTCCTACGGCCAGGATATCCACATGAATTCAGATGGAGACATGCTAGTTGTGCACTTCTGATGAAACCTACAGCTAACTAGGTGAAAAGCTTCGGTGTACGTGCCTTTGGACCCCTCTTCTACTCATGCCATCAAGGGCCCTTCTTCCATTTGGAGCCCTCACACATCAGCTGTAAACCAGAAGTGGATGGCGTAAACCAGAAGTGCACAACTAGCATGTCTCCATCTAAATTCATGTGGATATCCTGGCCCTAGGAGACCTCCCTTTGCCATACTTGGAGAAAAAATCATATCCATATTCATTCTTTGTTTCCTGGATGCACCAGCGATGCCCTATCTGGTATCCCCACCTGCTGATCTGGTGATCACACACACAACAGAACTGTAAGTTACATTATTTACTGCGTTGACTCCAGATATTGCAGCATTGGAGGAGCCTGCGTCCTTGGCTGCCACATTTGATCATTGATCAATGTCAGATCCTGGGCCGAGTACATAGACTGCCGGTACTCAGATCCCCATTTACACCCAGACCTGCTGAACTGTGGTCTGGTCACCATCAGGCTCTGACCTGTCAGTGATTAAGGGATTCAGGCAGACAGGGAGACTTCTGTGAGGAGGCTCCAGCAAACCTTTGTGGTGCCCCTACCCACTTCGCCTGCCCACTAGTGATGTCTGTATAGGCTGGTTCACTATCCCTGCAAATCATTTATTTCCAGTTGCAGGATCTGTATATGCAGTATTTTAGTATAATATCTTTCTGTTTTGCTTATGTTTATTGCTGTGAGTGCCTAATATTTAGCAGGACCTGTGGGTGGGTTGGATGTATCAGGGGTGTCACCCTACTCCATACTCCATACACCATACTTCTTAAATGTATTGCTGAGGTCACTCACTCTCCTATAGGACAAATTAAGTGGTCTGGAAGTACCAGGTGAATCACCATACTTGATCAGAGTGCTGACCACCCAGTTTCCCCAGAACCACTTCAGTCCTACATGCATCCACTTTCATACCTCTAAGCACATGATATTTACCTGTTATGAGGGCATTTAGGGTGCCTGGAAGTTCCTAGTTGTTAGACACCACACAGATCACATCTGATAACTGGATTCCCCAGGTCTTCCTCGGTCCTACTCACACATAGTCGCAATAACATAGGCGGTGACACTCCTGGTCATTACCATTACTGACCAGCTTGAGAGGACATATAGGGACCCTGGAAGTACCAAAGCATTACTTACTGCTTGGTTTCCCTTTTGTCACCAGCCCTATATCACATACATCTACCTGTATTGCATGTATTGTAAGAAGTCACCAATCATTAAGATATTGGCACGTCTGAATGTGAGAGTCTGGCAGAGCTCATGAGTGGTCCACTTTTATTTATGACAACGTTGTCAATTTTATGCTTGAGTTGTACCTACCCCTTTTTGATGTTATTTCCCTCTATTCGTGTGACCATGTATTATTTCATTTGAATTTGCTTAATAAAGTATTTTTTCAGTAACTACTGCAGTAGGCTCCCTCTCCATTTTTCTGGAGGTAAAGGACTACCTACCTCTGGGGTTCACCCCCCAGTTATTGTTTTTGACATGAATCTGCACAACCTACTTACTGATGTGACTATATACAATATTACTCCAGTACCTCTGTTGATACGTGAAAATGTATAAAGTGTTTGCATTTAAAGAGTAGGCTGTGTGAGTGGAACAGGGAAACGTCCATTGCCATCCTTTCTTCCTTCATGGTGGTTTGGTACTGATGAAACATTTCTGTTTGAAAGAAACCTCTGTAGCATAGCATTGCTTGCTTTTTAAAAAAGGTAACATAGCTGATCAGTAACTTTATCTCGTTTTTATACTGATGTGGTAAAATATGATTATGGTGGGCATAGCCTAAATTTACCATGAGGATATTTTTATCAGATCTGAGAAAGGCAGTGTCGTTTTACCAGCAGGTATGTGTGTAGGATCTAGTAAAAGTTAACACACAAAGCAGGTAGAGCTTTGGGCCCCCTTTCACATTATCAGTTTTTCCTTAACAAAATTTTATCCTTAAAAATGTTTCAATAAGTGTGTTGTCTATGGAGCTCAATAGCTCAAGCTGGCATTTTACAGTTTAAGCTGAGGTTTCACTAAAAGTTGCTGTCTCTTTATTCCATCTATTATTGTAGAGTATCTTATAAATGTTGGTAAAACAACGATTGTGTATGTGTGTGAGTATGTATATATATATATATATATATATATATATGTGTGTGTGCGCGTGTATGTATGTGTGTGTGTATGTGTGTGTGTATGTGTATATATATATATATATATATTAATATATATATATATATATATATATAATTTTTTTTTTTTTTTTTTGTTAATCAGTTTCACTGATTCGCTGCACTAATCTGTGTCAAATTTTCCTCACTAGTACTGGATGGTGAAGTTCCTCTGCACACGGGAAGAAACTGCAGAGCGCTTAGGTGTGCAAGGTATAAGTGCTTTTGGTTACCGCAGACCACTGGAGGCTAAAATTGACATGAATGTGACATGTTTGGAGTGTAAAGAGCTGCCATCTGATAGCGTATGTGGAATGACCCTCATTCTAAAAACTCTGCTATTTGTTCAACAGCTGGCACATGATATGGTAAGTCTGCAATCCCAGGTACAAAGAGAGCCTTGCCTTGTAGAGCTTTACAAACCATTATAACTGGTATGTTGATGCAATTCCTAGAGGAAGATTAAAGTGTACCCCAACAATTCATATTCCTGGTGTCTGTTGTACCATAAACTTGTGCTAAAAAGTTTACAGTTCTCTTCGTATTTCTTCCTTTTGTGTGAAATACCTGGTGATCCTGCCAGTCCCCCTGCTTTCCTATTTCAAACTGTCCACACTAGGCATAGATTCACATCCATCCCGGCGTTGTCAGTTTTGCTTCTCTTGTTTCTACACCATATATGTTTGCCATAACTAAAGGAAAAAGTAGGCAAATTTGGTATCGTTTTATTCCAGACAAATTAACAAAAAAAAAATTCTGAAAAAAGGTTATCTTTTACATATTTTTTATGTGGCCGAAATCACCAGAAAATCAAATTTTTCATAATTTTCACCATTTTTTTCTCTCAGCGGGCAGAGGTTCTTTCCCCCCCACAACCCACTGTCAGATTTTGAAAACGGTGCGGCCTCTGACCAAATTGCCATGTCATTCATTCACAGGAATCCATTAGCCACAGTGGCAGAGACTTGTAATTTGAGTGAACTGCAGGCACGTTGATTAGCACACTCTAAGTTCATTCACCTTGCCTAAAACGCTAAAAATGACAGTCCGTACAGGCAGTATGTGCAGGAACCTGACATTGCACCTACAATCTGCTGATTGCGGGTACAATACTTTTTCAGGCTCCTGGTTTAAAAAGAAAAAAATAAATGCACTTTTTTTTTTACCTACAAAAAGATGTGCATTTGTTTTTTTAATGAAAAGTGAACTTGGCCTTTAAATGTTAGTCTCCAAGTTGAAGCATATATAGCAATGTATAAATAAAGGGCAGGTATGCCTGGAGGGACACCTTAAAAGCCCAGCAAGAGCACACTGGCAGCTAGAATACTGGCATGCTTTTCTGATACACCTCCACCCAAAAACTGAAACGCTGCTATCTGCTTTTGCTAATGTCTGTTTAACCACTTCCCTACCGGGCCAATTCTGCCACTTCGCTCCTACATGTAAAAATCATATTTTTTTTTTTGCTAGAAAATTACTCAGAACCCCTAAACATTATATATGTTTTTTTAGCAGAGACCTTGGGGAATAAAATGGTAGCCATTGCAACTTTTTATCTCGCACAATATTTGTGCAGTCATTTGTCAAACGCTTTTTTTTTTTTTGGAAAAAAAAGTGTTTCATGCATTAAAAAAACAAAACAGTAAAGTTTGCCCTATTTTTTGCATAATGTGGAAGATGATGTTATGCCGAGTAAATAGATACCTAACATGTCATGCTTTGAAATTGCGCACACTCGTAGAATGGCGCCAAGCTTCGGTACTTAAAAATCTCCATAGGCGACGCTTTGAAATTTATACAGGTTACCTGTTTAGAGTTAGAGGAGGTCTAGCACTAGAATTATTGCTCTTGCTCTAACATTCGCGGTGATACCTTACGTGTGGTTTGAACGTCATTTACATATGTGGGTGCGACCTACGTATGCGTTCGCTTCTGTGCGCGAGCACGCGGGCGCTTTCAATTTTTTAAATTTTGTTTTTATCACTTTTATTCCTATTACAAGGAATGTAAACATCCCTTGTAATAGGAATAGTGTGTAACAGATCCTCTTTACAGCGAGATATGGTGTCAATAAGTCCCCACCTCTCGCCTCTAGGCTTGGAAGCCTGAAAAAAAAAAAAGATTCAGGCTTCCTAGCTGAAGCGGCAGCATTTTTTCAAATGTAGAGGCCAGGCGTGACGTCCATAACATTGCGCCCGGCCTCTGAAAGATCATAGAGACGTCCGGGGGCCCCCTGGCCCTGCTCTATGGTCAGCTTCCGGGAAGGACTGATTCCTTCTCCCTATCGCCGATCGTACAGGCGAGCAGGGAGAAGCACCCGAGGGCGGCGTGAGGGGGGGGGGCGTCCCCTCCCTGTAAGAATGATCAAGTGGCTGAACAGCCGCTATTATTATTATTATTATTATTATGGTGCAGGGAATTGCCAGAGCTAGAAGAAAATATCCGAATGATGCCCGTAGCTGCAGGCATCATGCAGATATCCCCATTCATAGTCCGCGAGGTCATATAATTTTTTTTTTTTTTTACTTAACCATCTGTAGAGCCGTCCACATTGCAATGCTTTTATTTCTCCCTTGTATTACCCAAAATGATGGCCTGTTATCTCTAGTGCCCTTGTTGTTTTGTTTTTGAAGTGAGAATTTTGCTTTGCTTAGCCAGCCATTCTTTATTACCCACTGATTGATAATTGGAATTAACCCACCCCCATCCCTGTCAGTATAAATCTAAGCATTTTTTTGGGGAGGCATTTGCAGGGGGCACATTTACACTCTTTCTTAAAGTGGGGCTATTTCTATAAGTGTGAGCACTTCTGACTCTGCACTTCAGCGAATGCACAAAGCGAATGAACACAAGAAAATACTTTGAATAAAACCACATGGACATCAGGTGACCTTGTGACCCACTCTCTACCACTCCTATATATATAGATCACCCTCACTTCTGTCCTCTCCTTAATACTGCACCCACCAACTCCTGCTAATTCTAAATCCACACTCACAAAAACCTCCAGGACACTGGGTCATGTCCCTTCATGTAAATCCCACTCCCATATTACCTCCCTCACCCTTCTGCTTTTCCTAACCTATAGAGCAATATCCCAAAACCCTGGGCCGTCATCATTTAACAAACCCATTACCCCCCCCCACCCTCTGGCAGCAGCCGCAATCCACACAATTTAGTTACCCCAAGACTAGACTCCCTTTCTCTTGCGCCCTTTGGAATTCCCGCTCTGTCTGTTACAAATGCTCCTCTCTCCATGACATCTTTATTGCCAACTCATTTAATCTACTCGCCATTACCGAAACCTGGCTTCATGAATCTGACATTGTGTCCTCTGATGCCCTATCCCTATTCTCTGGACTCACTCCCCCAGATCTAGTGGACGTAATGGAGGATGTGTCGGAATCCTTCTAGCCCCACATAGCGCCTTTCAGATACTTCACCCACCACTCTCTCTCTCTGTCCCGCTCCTTTTTTCAAGCACACTGCATTCGTCCTTATTTTCCAGTTTCTCGAAGGATAGCTGTGATCTACAGGCCCCCCTGGACCGGTATCAACCCTTCTTGATGACTTCTCTGCCTGGCTACCCTATTTTCTTTCTTCTGAAATCCCCACAATCATTCTGGGTTACTTCAACATCCCTATTAATACGAACACTCCTGCCACTTCCAAACTTTTCAGTCTAACCTCCTCCTTTGACCTGAAGCAATGGATACATGCTCCTACTCACTCTGAAGGCAATGTCCTTGACTTTGTTTTCTCCCACCTATGCACTCTATGCAACCTCTCCAACTATTCATTCCCCCTCTCCGATCACTACCTTATTAGTTTCACCCTCTACCTCTCCTCCACCTCCAACCGCCTAAACGTTACCCACAGAAACCTATGTCATCTCAACTCTTCGCTCCTCTACTCTGCTACCGACGACCTCTATGACAAAATCTCACCCCTATCCTGTACCGACCTAGCCACTTCTGTCTACAACACTTCTAGCCTCGCTGGACTCCCTGCCCCCCTCAGGCCCGACCCCTTCCACCTTGGCAAACAGATGATACTAGAAGTCTGAAAAAACAGTCGTGCTCATGAGCGTCGGTGACGTAAGACTGTCTCAGAAAGATTTCAACCAGTATGAATCTGGCCTCCAAAAATACAATACAATTCCAGCCTCCTCACTGCCAAGCAGACCTATTTTTTTTCACTCTCATTAACAACCTATCATCCCGTCCTCGTCAACTCTCCTCTACCTTCAACTCTCTATCTACTTCGTCCTCCACTGCCTCCACCCACCAACTCACTCACTGTCCAGGAGATCGCCAATCACTTCAAAAAGAAGACTGATACAATTCGCGAGTTGATCTCTGCTGTTCAGATACCCTCCACGCTTTGCACTTCATGCCCACTGGTACAATCATTACTTCCATCTTTCAATCCCTCCACTATAGATGAGGTTGCTAAACTACTTGCTAACATCCATCTTACCACCTGCCCTCTGGATCCTTTTCCATCGCAAATGCTGCATTCACCCTCTGGCTCTATTCTACGCTCTCTAACCCACATCTTCAATCTTTCCCTCTCTTCTGGCATCTTCCCCAACTCTCTAAAGCATACACATGTCAACCCCATACTTAAAAAGCCCTCACTGGACCCATCCAATCTTAACCTACGCCCCCATCTCTTTGCTCCCCTTTTTTATCCAAACTCCTTGAACGCCAGGTCTACAACCGACTGAGCGACCACCTTGCTGATAATAGCCTTCTTAATCCCCTTCAGTCTGGATTTCGTCCTCAACACTCCACAGAAACTGCTCTCCTAAAATAAACAATCTACTAATGGCCAAAACCAATGGACACTATTCTGTACTCCTACTACTGGACCTCCGCTGCCTTTAATACGGTTGACCACCACCTCCTCCTCAAAACACTCCACGCCTTTGGTCTCCATGACTGTACTCTTCGCTGGTTCTCTTCCTACTTATCCAACTGCACCTTTTAGCATTCCTTACAATTCTACTTTCTCCTCTCCTTTTCTCTGTTGGGGTCCCCCAACGTTCTCTTCTTGGACCTCTCCTATTTTCAATCTACACCTTCTCCCTGGGTCAGCTGATGGCCTCCCATGGCTACCAATATCTCCTCTACGCTGATGACTCCCAAATCTATTTCTCTACCTCTCAGCTCACTCCTAAAGTTTCCTCACGTATCACTAATTTACTCAGATATCGGTCTGGATGTCACACCACTTCCTCAAACTTAATCTATCCAAAACCGAACTTATTATTTTTCCTCCCCCATGTGCCCCTTCCCCTGATCTCTCTGTCAAAATTGATGGCACAACTATAAGCCCATCCACGCATGCCAAGGTCCTAGGTGTAGTCGTGGACATTGAACCCTCCTTTAAGCCCCACGTCTAATCACTGTCCAAATCTTGCTGCCTCAACCTCCACAACATCTTCAAAATACACCCTTTCTAACCAATGACACAACAAAGGTCTTCACTCCCTGGTCATCTCTCTCCTCGACTACTGCAACTCCCTCCTCATTGGCTTACCTCTACACAGGCTATCCCCCCTTCAGTCCATCATGAATGCTGCTGCCAGACTCGTCCACCTTACCAGTTGCTCTGTGTCTGCTACTCCTCTCTGTCAGTCCCTCCACTGGCTTCCAATCACCCAACAAATTAAATTGAAAATACGAACGACTTACAAAGCCATCCACAACTCTGCCCCCAGCTACATCACTAACTCAAAATACCAACCTAATCATTCTCTTTGTTCTTCTCAAGGCCACCTGCTCTCTAGCTCCCTCATCACCTCCTCCCATGCTCGCCTCCCAGGACTTTTCCAGAGCCTCTCCAATCCTATGGAACTCCTTACCCCAATCTGTCCGATTATTTCCTACTCTATTAGCTTTTAGACGATCCCTGAAAACCCTTCTCTTCAGAGACGCCTATCCTGCCCACACCAACTGTATTTTAATTTTCTCCATCTGATCATCCCCCACAGTTATTACCTTTTGTTCCACTTCACCCTCCCTTCCTTCTAGATTGTAAGCTCTAACGAGCAGGGCCCTCTGATCCCTCCTGTATTGGTTTCTGTTGTAACTGTACTGTCTGCCCCCATGTTGTAAAGCACTGCACAAACTGTTGGCACTATATAAATCCTGTATGATAATAATAATAGAAGGTGTTCATTGTGTCTCTACACCAAATCCAACAAACATGATGTACAAGAATGGCAACCACCTCAATTTATAACTAGCTTTTGAAATGAGGTACACATGGAAGGGCATTGCACAGTACAAACAAACAGAATTTCCCATCCCACTTACCAGCATAAATACATTTAACAATCTACGTATTACGGTTAAACAAAAAACAAAAAGACGTACGAATGACCATTCACCCTACCCTTTAAGACAAACAAACATGACACGTTACGGGAAGGTACACATGGAGTAAAGTTTTCGATCAATATTTAACTCCACCAACGGTAAGAACATGTAGTACAAACAACCTAAACCACATCTCTGTGTTACTTGTGGAAGATAATAATAATAGTATGTCCTAAATATATCACGGTTGTCAAACACGTCACGAAATGTTGTACCCCCGTCTGTCATGTCAATGTTGTCTTTGGTTATGTCCTCCCTAGTCTCCCGGGAC
>BLSH010393145.1:830841-841955 GCA_018402905.1 Glandirana rugosa
TTATAAGCGTCCATCGTGTCCTTAATGAGGGTCATGAGTGTCTAACCCGTGGCGAGGAAGACAGTCACACGGGGACGGCGAAGGAGGATGGCCGATAGGGAGTCAGGGATAGGCGGTGCGAGTGGACAGTCACGCGGGACCGAGGGCGATGAGGTGGACAGTCAAGAGTCAGAGGCAAGACACGGAACAGCCAAGGGTCGCGACGAGGACGACAGTCGACTTGGTTCCAGGAGAGCGGCGACGGTTAGGGAGGGACCAAGGACGGGGGGTCGCTAAGGTCGTCGAACATGGACCGAACTTCGAGGAGATGTGTCGTCTGGGTGTACGTCGCAGGAGGTGTCGAGGAGGAGAGTCGTGAGCCGTCGGGTGCACGTCGCAGGAGGTGTCGAAAAGGAGTTGTTTAAAACAAAAACTCGTACATACCCGTCCGACTTACAGGGGTTCAACCAGTTAAACCCATGTTGGTCGGACAGTCCAAAATGCACGCTAATAACGATCGTCGATAATATCGATGATCGGCATTAGTGACACAAGAGGACCATCCCTGCCGAAGGGGGTGACCCTCTTGACCCAAATTGACCAACTTGGGGACATTCAGCCTGCCCATACATGCTCAAAAACAAAATTTGTTGAGGAAAAGCTGTGGAGGACGCTGCACGTGGGCTGCCGAGTGCTGAGAGGAGGAGCTGTGGAGGACGCTGCATGTGGGTCTGCTGTGTAGAGGAGCTTCAAGCCAGGTACAAGCTGCTGGAATCGCTGGGGGGCAGGAACCAGGGAGGGATTGGCAGCGGCGAGAGGACCTTGGTTCAGCTGACAGCAGGAGCAGCGCTGGGAACCGACAAGGCACAGAACGGAGACTGAGAACTGACAGGTGGAGTAGCGGGAGCCAGGGCGCACTGACAGGTGAGCGTGGCGGATAGGGACTGAGGGATAGCCGGTAGGAGGAAGCGGCAGGGGCACACTGACAGAAGGAGCGGTGCCCAATCTGTGAGTACTGGGAGTAATTCCTGTGCTACCTGCGAATATTGGGAGTACTTAATTTGGTAGTAACTTAGAATACTGGGATTAATACCTGAGAGTACTACCTGTGGTGACTGAGAGTACTGGGATTATTACCTGGGGTGACTGGGAGTAATACCTGGGGTGACTTGGGGTACAGGAGGTAATACCTGTAGTTACTGGGAGTAATACCTGCGCTGACTGGGAGTATTACCTGTGGTGACTTGGAGTACTGACCGTATTATCTGTGGTAAGAAATGACGCAGCATACTGGGAGGTGACATGGGGTGCTGAGTGGGGCTGTGAGGTAAATTGAATACCTGTAGCGTCAGGGTAGAGTAGAGTACCAATAGAAAGTCTTTAATTATTAACCCCATTAGAATAAGAGGGTAAGAATGTCCAACAGGATTGGTGATGCCACTCAGTACACATCCTGCTCCATATATGTGTTCCCTGATGAAACAATTGAGGGTGAATACTGCTGCGCAAGATATCAGCTAGTTGTTTCTCTGGAAGCCCAGATCCTGGATCTGGAACACAAGATGGAAACACTGCGCAGCATCAACAACCTGGAAAGACGCTTGGACATTGCCCAGCAGGTGCTGACGGGGGCTAGTGTAGAGGAGGTTTGAGACACAGGAGCCAGAGGTAGGTGGTTGGGTGACAACTAGGAGGGATAGAGGGAAGAGTGCTAGGGAGGCCAGTCCTGAGTTGGTACACCCCAACAAATATGCCAAGTTGCATGATGCTGGGGATATAAGCTCAGGGGTGACAGTGCATTAGCAGGCACCCTCCCCTAGCTGCCAGGGAAGTGACGGCTCCAATAAGGAGGGGGGGGGGGCAGAGATTCAGGAAAAGGTAAGACTAGTACTGGTAGTAGGGGACTCAATTATTAGGGGGACAGAGAGAGCAATCTGCCAAAAAGACAGAGGCACAGAGGCCGCCGAACAGTATGTTTACTGGGTGCTCAGGTTCGGCACATTGCAGAGCGAGTGGACAGATTGTTGGGTGGGGCTGGGGAAGTCCCAGTTGTCATGGTGCACCATGACAAAGTGAGAGGAAGGTGGAGAGTCCTAAAAAATGATTTCAGGTATTTAGGGAATAGCTTGAGGGAAAAGGTGGTTTTCTTTGAAATACTACCTGTGCCTCGAGCCACACCAGGCAGCAGGAGCTTAGGGAACTGAACAAGTGGCTGAGGAACTGGTGTAGGAAAGAGGGGTTCGGGTTCTTGGAGAACTGGGCTGACTTCTCAGTCAGTTACCGGCTCTTTAGTAAAGATGGGCTGCACCTTAATGGGGGATGGTACAGCTCTATTGGGAAGAAAGATGGCCACAAAGTTGAAGGGGCTTTTAAACTAGGTGTTGGGAGGTAGGGTATAAATGTAGCGATAACTGGCAGTGAGCATAGGACAGATGGGATTAGTGGAGACACTAGTGATACCATACCCATAATGTTAATGAGTTACCAATTAAAAAACAAAGCCTGACTGGGCGGAAAGGACAGCCCACTCATTAAAGGCCCGCCATTTCTAAAATGTACTATAGGACAATTTTATGTCCCAATTGGTGGATTCCCTGACTAGAAGTAACACATTGCGAGATCTTTTCATTACAAATGATACAGATCTGATTGCAGATGTGGATATATGGGACAACTTGGGAACTAGTGACCACAGAATTATTACATTCCACATAAATCATAGAAAAGGGAGGCATGAGGGGAGTACAAGAACACTACATTTCAAAAGAGCCAACTTTTCTAAACTGCGCTCAATGCTACAGGATATTAGGTGGGACCATATCCTTGAAATATTGAACACGAGAATGCTTCAGGAATATATTAAACAATTGTGTCACCAAGTGCATTCCACGGGGTAATAAATATAGAAGAACAAAGGTTAAACCTGGGTGGATGAACCAAATTGTAAACTGTCATATTAAGGACAAAAAAAAATGCCCTTTAAACAGTAGAAAGCGGAGTGGTCACTATTCCTACAATACAAGGTATGCAATGTGAGGTGTAAGAACGCAATCAGGGTGGGTAAAAAAACAATATGAAAGAGACATAGTGGAGGAGAATAAAAACAATCCCAAGAAATTTTTAAAATATATTAACAGTAAAAAGGCGTGGTCGGAACATGTAAAGGACGAGGATGGGAAGGTGGTTACAGATGACAAGAAGGCAGCTGTACTAAATGCTTTCTTCTCCTCGGTCTTCACACAGGAAAAAGTTGGGTACACTGACCACGACTGTATTGTTAGTAACACGTCACAGGATCTACCCCTGTGGCTAACAGAGGCCGGAGTCCGGAAAAGATTAGAGAAAGCTCGACATGAATAAATCACCAGGATTTAAGGACAAATGGCTTACACCCGAGAGTCCTTAAAGTCCAGAAGTCAGGTTATAGCCAGACCGCTATTCCTAATTTTCAAGAACCGCATACTGACAGGATTGTTACCAGCTGATTGCCGAAAAGCCCACGTGGTACCAGTATTCAAAAAAGGGCAGAGATCTATTTATGGAAACTATAGGCCTGTCAATCTACTGTTGGTAGTTTGTAAACTATTTGAGGGGATGATAAGGGACCATATCCAAGAATTTGCTGACGAAAACCGTATCCTTAGCAGTAATCAGCACTTGTTTACGAAAAGGTCCCTCTTGCCAAAGCAACCTATTAACATTCTACGAGGAATCGAGCTGCCATCTGGACAAAGCTATACCAGTGGATGGGGTGTATCTGGATTTTGCAAAGGCGTTTAATACAATCCCTCACAAACGCTTAATCTACAAGCTGAGGTCTGTAGGCATGGACCATAAGGTTTGTTCATTGATTGATAACTGGCTACGGGGTCGTGTCCAAAGGTTTGTGATAAATAATGTGTACTCAGAATGGTCTACAGTGGTTAGTGGGGTACCCCAAGGCTCTGTCCTAGGACCCATTCTGTCTAATTTATTTATAAATGATATAGAGGGTAGAATAAGTAACTCAATCTCAGTTTTTGCTGACAACACAAAAATATGTAGGGTAATAACACAGCAGGATATAGAAACCTTACAAGAGGACCTGAATAAATTGAGTGGGCTACTGCATGGCAAATTAAGTTTAACATCAAAAAATGTAATGTAATGCACTTGGGGGGAAAAAATATAAACGCAAGTTACTCAGAGCAATTACAAGCAGAGCCGCACAGCTTAACCTCGCACACAGACATAGGAAAGTGCACACATGGCAGTCCCCACTGTGCGCGCACATCACACGCAGAGCATGCTCATGGCCCCCTCAATGCGCGCATGTCAAAGCTACCCTGCACCTGTGAGAATGAGAGTTCCTGGCGCCGGTAGCTTTTGACAGCTGGTCCATAAAAATTAGAAAATTTGGCTTATTAAAATAGAAAATGGTGAGGAATTTGATGCCATACAGCATAAGTCTGTCTAGCAAAGCAGTAACCCCCCCCCTTTTTTTTTCTTTCCTGAAATTACCCCCTCACGAGTGCCAACTAATCGGATCTTTGGGAAGGCTCCACATGACTTCAACATGGCCAATAATGCTCCTAATCCTGGGAGAGCTTGAGGAGGTAGGGGGAGTGATCAGGTGCTGGAAAGCTGGACGCACTCCCCCTTCTCTCGTGCCCATGCATGAGAGAAATTCGTCATATGTCAGTCACAGCAGCGGGGGTGTGGCGACACAAATTTTACTCATGTCAACTTTTTAACTTGGCAAGAAATTGGAGAGGATTTCTCAGTGCTGGATTTTTAACTGTTGATGGCAAGACTGGGCACAGATGACTAGGGATCCTTTACTGTACCAGGCTTAATTTTTAAAAAATTTTTTTTTCAAGTTTACAACCACTTTAAAGTAATTGTAAACTTCAACTTTTTATATTTACCAGAGGCTGAACTGTACTATTTTTGCCATTTTAGATTTCTTTGTTGTTAAAGCCCAGCTCTAGGAAAATGAAAAAAATACAACTTTGCCTTCCTCCCACCCCTACATCTCACACACCTTGCAAGGCTTAAATATTTGTTTAGTCAAGGGTCAGAGAACTAAGGAGATTTACTATATTCCACGCTTCAGCTGCCTCTTTAAGCAGTTGCACTTCAGCCTTCTCAGCATATAATACAGGGTTAATATCCTTGTATTGTACTTGATGCCAAGGCTCCAAAGGAGATGAGGGCTGGGGCAGCCGGTGTGGGAAAACAGGCGAGTAAAGCGGCTTGTACATTAACCCTTAGGCTTTGTTCACATAGGCGTACTTAAGTGTTTTAAATGGATGCCCATGCGAGGGTCATGTATGCCGCAAGTGTTCTGTGCATCCCCACGCAGGCAGTCCTATTCAACAGCTATGTTCATGCAGCCACTGCATCCCATTTGAAATGAATGGGATTGCCTGCACGGGGATGCGCAGAACACCTGTGCATCTCTGTGCGGGCAAACATAGCCATCACAAGGGTATATGCTATAGTTTGCCTGTTTAAATGATGCTTTGGGCATAACAAGCATTTAACCCTTGCAGTGCGAAGAAGACTCCACTATGAGGCTTGTGTTTTTTTTTTTTTTTTTTTTTTTTTTTTTTTTAATATTCTAAGAGTTTGGTTTAAGTAATGTACACTATGATTTGTTAATGGTATGTTTTTTTGTTTTTCTTTTTTGTAGTGTAAAATGCTGGTTTTACATGATGCTCAAGGAGAATGTGGAACAATACTCCATTCATTGTTTTGGGCAGTGCAAGGCAGTCTTCTATCTTGGTGCTTTTGTCAGTTAAAAAGGGAAGACACAGTGTCCCAGCTAATGGCAAGAGAATTGGTAGTTAAATGTGAGTTTTCCATCAATCTTCTAAAAGTAAAATTTGATTGAACTGTAATATTATGCCTCTTACTATTTTAATGATTTACTTTAAAACATATGTTTCTCTTTCGTTCATTGATGGACGCAGCCGGCCTTCATGACATATGTGGTTATCCACCTTATCACTAGGAGTGGACTAGGCAGAACACAGTTCAGCTAAAAGCAGACACAGCCCCTCCCAGGGGGCGGTCCTCACTTGGTATAACCCCTCCACCCTGCTAAGCACACTCAGTTTTTTCTGCCTAGTGCAAGGAGTAGGACCTGGCTCCCTGCTGGGACCTGTGTTCCCTGTTTTTTTAAAAGAATTTTTGCTTCTGATGAAGACTTCAATCAAGTAGCCAGCTGGGTGACAGGCTGGATATCCGAGATCCAGGTAGTCTCCCCAGTACTGCCAACGGACTCAAGCTGACCTTAGCTATGCGCTGGGTCGGCCGCGTCAGGCCCCGTTCCGTGCTAAACGTCCCGCTGGCGCGCTTAAGACCGGGTGTTGGGTCACGGGTGTCGCTTTGGCTGGCGGGCTGGTTCCCCCCTTTTCTTCACACAGACACACCCCGCCCCCCCCCTCCCCGGTGCTGCACTACCGCTGTCCTTTTCTCTCCCCCCTCAGGGGGTTCTCTGGGACGTGGCGGCCCTTAGTGGCGCCCCTTACCTTCAGCTTCGGTGGTCCGGCCGCCATTTTCCTGTAGCCGCTATTGCTGATTGCGGCTGCCATTTTGTTGTGGCTGGCCGCGTGTTTTGGCCTCTAGAGTGCATGGCGGCCATCTTGCGGTGGCCCAGGCTTTCAGACCGTCCTGTATGTGTGTGGGGGTGGTTCCCTGGCCTTTTGGCGCTGGTTTAACCCCCCCCCCCCCCCGCACAGTAGCTGATACTGGTCTCAGCCTGTCCCTGCATGGGTTGGGGGACTGTTTGGTGTGCACAGGCCTGCTTTGGCAGTGGCACGTGCAGGGAGAAGGCAGCATGCAGCGGTGGGCAGCAGCGGCAGGCATGGCTCCTTTCAGAAGGAGGGAGAGGGCAGGTGGTGAGACCCCCGGGATTACCCTTCTGTGGAAGTCCTGTGCAGTCCCAGTTTGAGGGCCATGTTACCTGGGGGGGGTTACAATGACAGCCAATGCAGGTGCCTCCCCACTTGACCTCTCTGTGTCGCTCGGGGACTGCAAGGTGGACCTGAGGTCCTGGGTTTCCCGGGCGGGGTCGTGGGCGTATGGCGGACCGTACCCCCCTCTATCGGATGTTGTGCCCCCGGTATCCCCGAATAGTTTGAAGGAGTATGCGGCGATTACTGCGGCGCACGGGAAGGCACCAGTCAGTGCCCTGATCACAATGGTGTAAGCCGTGGGTTAAAGGGTAGCAACTCGGTCTACCATCGCAGATGTCCTGTGTTCTCGGACATGTTACTTCATGTAGCGGAAAGCCGTGTAGACCGACCCGCTTCGCAGGCGGGCCGGCACCGATCCGCCCAGCAGTGGCCCCCTTCTCCCACTGTCGGGGGCCACAAGCTCCCTGTTTGGGGGATATGGCTGGACCCTTGAAGGGAGGGGCCGTCCCCGTCGGGCCTTATATCCCGGCCCGTGTGGTTGTGGGTCTCCCAGGTGTCTTACCTGGGGTGGAGCTGCGGGGACTGGGAGCGGTCCCAGTCCCCTTTTTTCGGTACGTGGCAGCCCGTGGTTGAATCCACTATGTCTCACCTGATTGTGGCGACCACGATCTCAGGGGGTGGCACTCCGTCCTTAGGCCACAGCTGACAGGAGCGCAGAATCTGCCGCCAGATCTGGGTTGTTCTGGCAGGGTCAGCTATCGTCCTGTATTGGCTTCCACTCGGGTGTTGTAAACGCCCTCGGAACGGGCTGAGCTTTCCCACCGCAAAGCCACTAATGCAGGGTTCCTCCTGCATGTGTTGGGCGTGCAGACCGGCCCCTTCAGGGCTTAGATATCTGTGCCCTGGACGTGGCCCCCTGGTACCTTGTTGACTAGGTCGTCGGTAGGGTCCTGTCTTTTAGGAAGGCCCTGGCGGTCTTTTCAGGTAGACGGCTCTTGGAGCCACTTTGGATGGTGGGGATCCTACAGTGAGGAAGAGCTGTTGTCTTCTGCTTGGAGGTAGGGAGCCCTGTTGCACGGGTCACTCCTTTGCGGCCCAGAAGAGGCCTTTTTTCCTGCGTTCCTCCCGCCCATCGGGCTAAGGCTCCCAGCCCGTTCAGCATCCCGCAGGTGGGCGGAAGCATCGCTGGCAGCATAGGTGCGACAAGCCAGGAGACAAGTCCTTCTCAGCGTGAAGGGTCGCCCCCCCACCCATGATTTGGGTGTGGGGATGCTTGCGGTCGGTGACCTTTCTAAATTTCGGACTGCTGGGTGGTCGGGGTGATTTTGTCAAGGTACAAAATGGGACCTCCTCGTTCCCATCCTCCGGGCAGGTTGCTTGCTCCATTTATGCGGCTCCTCCCTGTCCCGTCCTCGAGACGTCCCCGGGTTTACTCCGTCCTGTTTGTGGTCGGAGAGGAACGGGGCCTGGCCAGTATTGGCCCGGGGCCCTCCACTGCCTTGTACGTGTACGAACATTCGAGATGGCGCATGGCCACCATGATGGTGATGATGGTTCACCAGGGAATTTTTCCTGGCTTATCTTGACATGGCGGATGCGCACCTGCATATCGCCGTATGTGCCCTGCACCAGCGTTCCTGCGCTTTGGTGGTCGGGGAGCATCACTACCAGGTCATGGCTCTCCCGTTTTACCTGGCTTCTGCGCCTCGGGTCTTCGCCAGCTTGATGGCCCCGGATCTGGCCCTATTGAGGCTGAGGGGCATCACGGTGGATCTGGCCGACATGCTCTGACCAGCGGAGTTGGCTCCAGCCCTGAGGGGTAAAGTGACCCCCAGGTGCACGCTGTGGGACTCTGGCTGGGTACTTCTCCTACACTCGGTGTTGGCTTCGTCACGCCATTTGGAGTTTCTGGGTCTGATCCTAGATACAGTCCGGTCGGAGGTTTCTTCTTCCTCCGACCAAGCACAGATGCATCAGTTGGCGGGTTCATCCCCCCTGCGGATTGCATGTGGGTTCTTGGGCTCTTGGTGTCGTCCTCTGCGGCGGTCCCATATGCTCAGTGTCACACTTGTGCTCTGCGGCGAAAAGGTTCTCTGCAGTGGGACAAGTTCCCCTCATCCCTGGTTTGGTTGATCAGGTTGGACCGTCAGATCAGATCTTCACTACTCTGGTTGTTGAGGGCCCCGGCCCTGCATTCGGGGAAGTCGTTTTCTTCCCTGTTTTGGACGGTGGTCGCTAGGGATGTCAGTCTGGCTGGCTGGGGGGGAGCCCAGGGGTGTTGGTGACCTAGGGTCACCGGTCCCTGGAGGAGGCTCATGTCCAGATGCACGTTACTGATCTTCGGGCCATCAGGCATTGCCTCTCCCGCTGGTCGGGGAGGCTGTAGGGTCGGCCTGTCCGAGTTCAGTCGGATAAGGCCACGGCCGTGGCATATGCGGATTATCAGGGCGGGACAAGAGGCTTGGCTGCTTCTTGGACGATGGCTCACGTTTTGCGGTGGGCAGAACTTCACGTGCCGGTGGTCTCCGCCGTTTACATTCCAGGTGTCGAGAGTTGGCTAGCGGACTGCCTTAGTCGTCTGAGGTTGGACCAAGGGGAATGGTCCCTGCATCCGGATGTGTTCCGGCAGATCTGTCTGCGGTAGGGTACGCCAGACAGGTACAGACCTTCGTGAACAGAGCAAGGGACCCATTGGCTGACGCGGCGGGTGCCCTCGTGGCTCCGTGGACCCGGTAGCGGCTTATCTATGCCTTTTCCCTTCTCAAGTCGCTCCCGCTCCTAATGCGCAGGATAGAAGCAGAGGAAATACCTCTCGTAGCGGTAGATTGGCCTGGTTGGGCGGCCCCTGGCGACTCCCGATTGCGAGGACCTGTTCCAGGGCCGTATCTTGCATTCTGCTTTACCCTCTCTGGCTTTAACAGCCTGGTTATTGATTTCCAGGTATTGGGAGATCGGGGGATCTCCGAATCGGTGTTTCCCACCGTGCTTTCGGCACGCAGGTCTACTTTACGTGTGATATACCACTGCACCTGGAAGACTTGCATCGCCTGGTGCGAAGCGGGGTGGTACTCCCATCCCTTTTCAGTGTAGGGTTCTGTCCTTCCTTCAACAAGGCCTTGACCAAAAACTGGCGTTGAGCACTATCTAGGGGCAGGTCTCTGCCCTAGCGATCTTTTTTCAGCATCCTTTGGCGACGCATTCAGTGATCTGTACTTTTATGCAGGGGGTTCAACATGTCGCCCCCCAGGTGCGGTCTACTTTGCTGCCATGGGATCCCAGTTTGGTCCCCTCGGTGCTTCTGAAGCCGCCTTTGGAGAATATTGGGGAAATCTCCCTGCAATGGCTTTCGAGGAAGGTTGCCTTCCTGGTGGCGATCACACCCACTCGGCGGGTGTCTGAGTTGGTGGCTCTGTCTTGTAGGTCCCGTTATCTGGTTCTACGAGGACAAGGCGGTCTTGAGCCCATCACCTTCTTTTTTTGACGAAGGTGGCATTATTTTTCCACGTCAATGAGGGCATTGTCCTTCCTTTGCGTTGCCCGCACCCGTCTCACTCTTAGGAGGTTGCTTTGCACTCCCTGGTTGTGGTTAGGGCCTTGCATGTATACCTGGCGTCCACAGCCTCCTTTCGGGGTCGGACGTGCACCTTGTTGTGGTGGATGGTCCACGCAGGGATTCGGCAGCCTTGTTTGGCCACTTGTCGGTTTCGACAGGAGGGGAATCATTCTTTTACTCTTAGGGGTCTGGAGCCCCCTTTTTTGGTCACGGTTCACTCTACCAGGGCATTGAGCTCTTCCTGGGCTGTCCGACATCAGGCGCCAGTCTCTCGAGTGTGCAAGGCGTCTATTTGGTCCTCTGTGCACTCCCTTTCAAAGTTTTACAATGTTGATGGTTTTAGCATCCTCGGATGCTGCTTTTGGTTGCAAGGTTTTGCAGGCAACTGTGTGAGGCACGGCTAGTCTCTCACAAGAGTGCTCTTCTGTTGGGTGAAGGTTTGTTGTTACGTTGCCCACCCCTCGATTTGACACTGCTTTGGGACGTCCCCATATGTCATGAAGAGCCGCTGCATCCATCAATGAACAAAAGAGAAAACTGGATTTTTTGACTTGCCGTAAAATCCATTCCTCTGAGTTCATTGACGGACGCAGCACCCACCCCTCTTTTCTTGAGTTTGTACTGCTTGTTACGAACTGAGTGTGCTTAGCAAAGTGGAGGGGTTATACCAAGTGAGAACC
>BLSH010393145.1:900485-916725 GCA_018402905.1 Glandirana rugosa
ACACGGGTAGTCACAGGTGGCACTGATGGGCACAGGTGGCACTGATGGGCACAGGTGGCACTGATGGGCACAGGTGGCACTGATGGGCACAGGTGGCACTGATGATCACTGATGGGCACAGGTGGCACTGATGGGCACAGGTGGCACTGATGGGCACAGGTGGCACTGATGGGCACAGGTGGCACTGATTAGCACATGAGGCAGTGTAGTTGCACAGATACCACAGGGGAGCGCTGTAGTGGCACAGATGGGCACAGGCGGGCACCGATGGGCACAGGCGGCACTGATGGGCACAGTAGTGGTGCAGATTATCACTGTAGTGGCACTGATGGGCACAGGTGGCACTGATGGGCACAGGTGGCACTGATGGGCACTGTAGTGGCACTGATGGGCACTGTAGTGGCACAGATGAACACTGTAGTGGCACTGATGTGGCTCTGTAGAGGCACTGATGGCACTGTAGTGGCACTGATGTGGCTCTGTAGCAGTACAGGCGGCACTGATGCGACTTTGTAGGTACACAGATGGCACAGATTAAGCTTAATTAGGATGAATTAAGATTAATTAAGCAACCGCCCTGTAGACGTCTTTTGTCTATAGGGCGGTTGTTAACTGGTTAAAGAAGGTATTGCACTTAGAGGCGCTGCTCTCTTGTTTATGTCTTGGTCTACAGAGTCTTCCTGTTCCGTTTAGCCGGCTGCCTTGAATTGCACACCTCCTCCAGACTTTGCCCATGGACTTCCCTGGGACTTTCTTTCCCTCTGCCCATGTCTACCCTCTACATGCCAGAGTGGTATGAGAGCTATTTCAACATGTTTTGGTTAGAGTGACATGTGAGCGCATTGTTATTTGTTGTTATGCATTACAGTCTTTATGTATAACTGTGACACCTTCTGGGAGACATTCAAAGAGCATTGGTTAACCACTTGGAGGGCTTCCTCCCATTGATCATCCGATAGGGCACCCACATCTTCATCCCATTGTGTCCTGGCATTCGAGGGATGCCTCCTAAGAAATTCAGACAGCAGCAAACCATAGCAAAGGGAGATAAAGCCCTTTGTCCTGGTAGTAGTCTGGAGTAGATGAAAAATTGGGATTGGGGACAATGTCCACTCCGTACCTTCCCCCAGTGCCTTTACCGCATGGGATAGCTGAAGGTAGTAATATTGCATGTTGTTAGGCAGGTGAAATAAAGCTGTAGGTCTTGGAATGACTGCAAATGCCCATCATGGAAGACTTGGGAAAGGAGCCTGATCCCTCTTGCCCGCCACCTGGGCCCCTGCTGAATTTTAGCCAGCTCAGGATAGGAGTGATTCCCCCATATGGGGCTATACTCCGTATAGCCTGACACCTGCTGGAGCTGCCTTGCCTTATTGCAGATTTTCTGGAGCAGGGCAAACGTGGGTTTGCTTTTATTGGATTGCTGAAACGACTGTGCCTCCAGTCCCTCCGGGATGGATTCAGCACCCGTACCAGCAAGCAGAAGTAGAGTGGCTGGGGCATCTGGTCCAGACGACATGCAGCCTACCAGATGCTGCAATTGCGCCGCTATATAGTAGAGCCATGGATTCAGGAGTGCGAAGCCTCCAGCTTCCTTGGATCGCTGCAACTGCTCCAGTTTAATGCGCGGGGGGCGGGTGTCCCATAAGAGTACCCTAAAAAGGGAATTGACAATTCTAAAGGTTTTAAGGGGTATCACTACTGGGGAGTTATGAAGTACATACAGGAGCTGGGGCATAAGTATCATTTTAATCAAGTTGGCCCTACCTGCCAGCGACATTCTAAGGTTACCCCATACACGGATTTTGTTTCTCAATTTTTTCAACAGTGGATATACATTCAGTTTACAGTACTCCGTAATAACCGGAGAAATCTGAATACCCAAATATTTGAAAGTAGACACAACAGGAATAGAGCCGGGAATGGAATCAGCCTGACCAGACTCATTGTCCAGTAACATTAGTGCAGACTTGGTCCAATTAATTGTAAAAACGTAGAAATGTCCGAATTTCAAAATTATATCCATTGCACCTGATAGGGAAGCGGATTTATCTTCCAGAAATAGCATATCATTCGCTTATAGCATAATCCTCTCATGTAGATTCCCATATCTAAAACATGTGACGTTTGAGCTTTCACGGATGAGGACAGCTAGGGACTCGATCGCGATGGGTTGGGGTTCAGGCAACAATTAGTCACCCATGAGGATGACTGGCAGGTCAGGCTTGTCAGCCAGATACGACAGCAACAGCAGAAATATCTCTTTTGAGAATGGAGGGGGAATGTACACGAAAGCCAACATCAAAGTCACCGTAAATAATTTACAATGTAGAAATAGAAAGCGACCGAGCGGGTCAACCAGAGAGTCCAGTTCCTGAAATGCCAGAGCCTTGTGTATTAGGATACTCACACCACGAGAGAAAGCAGTGTATGTGGAGAGGTATGCAGCGCCCACCCAAGAGTATCTCTGACAGGACACTATCTTGTGTCAGGTGAGTCTCCTGAAGGCCTACAACTGCAGGGTGGTATTTCCGAATGCATGTAGAAACCATGGTGCGTTTCAAAGGATCACTGAGACCTCTAAAGCCTCGTACACACTGGACGATGATCGTATACGACCGTTGTATGCGAAATCGATCGTTCATATGTGCGATTAGAACAGCCGACATACGACGGTCGTACAACGGGAGTTGTATGAGCAAACTAGAAAACTTGGTCGTACCAACAAGCGGTCATGCGACCATTGTATCGTGTGTACAGAGAAGTTGGTACAACAAGTTGTATTGTGCAAAACACGCATGCTCAGAAGTCAGCAACGGCCGGATGCTAATTACATGCACCTGAACGTTCTTTCTTTGGTCGTACAATCGTGTAGTGCAGTCAGTATGCTAGATACAACAGCCAACATACGATTTGAGACGATCGTACGTACGATCGTCGTCCCGTGTGTATGAGGCTTAACATTCCACGAGACCAGGGGGGTAGAAGTCACATCTGCCATGGCAAAAGATTATGGAGACGGACGTCACCAGAGGCCACGATGACTGGCAACGACTGGGGCTGAAGGGGCAGTGAGGGAGGGTCCACATGAGGGGTCGCAGGAGGCAATGCAGGAGAGTCAGTCTTGTTATCCGAGGATAAGTGTTGGGATTTCAGGGAACAGCTGAGCAGAATGATCAGTGAGGGGCAGGGTGTACTGGAGAACGTACACGTGTTGGGGTGGCCTAACAAACATGGGCCCATGAGGCTCTAGGTGCAGAACTTTATTGATGCCAACGGCATGAGCACAAGGACCCATTCAACTGGTCTAGAAACTTGGAGATCCATCTGACTCCAACCCCTAAGGGTCATGGTCTGAATTGGGGGAAGCAACGTGTAGTAAAATTGCATAGTGGTTTCCATCGCATTGTTAAGGTGAAAGGAGTGAAGTCCCTCAATGCAAGAGTGTACATGCTGAGATTGTGAGAACTGCTGCTACATACCAGTTCAAAATGGAATGGTCAGGTCAGTCACTCCCCCTCTGCCACGGGGCGTCTATGCCGGAGTTCCGGTTCGTGTCTGCCCAGCCAGGCCGCTGCATCCGGTGCGGATTTAAAGAAATGAGCCTGGCCGCCCTCCGTGACTCTAAGCCTGGCAGGATGAAGCATAGCATATTTTAGTTGCAGGATTTGTAGCCACTTCTTGACATCACCATACTTGGCCAGTTTGCGATGAACCTCAGCCGAAAAGTCTGGAAAGAAGGATATTTTGGCGCCATTGTACTGAATAGGGCCTTTCTCCCGGCCATACGTAAAATGATTTTACAGTCCTTGTATTTAAGCAGCCGCGCCAACATAGAGCGTGGAGGGTTCCCAGGAGGCAGGGGACGGGGAGGGGTGCGATGAGCACGTTCCACTGCAAATAAGATGATGAAGGCTTCTTTACCAAAAATCTCTAGCAGCCATTGCTCTGTGGGGTCCCGGCCCTCAACTCTCTCGGGTAGCCCTATTATTCTAACATTATTACGCCTGAGGCGATTTTCAATATCGTCAGTTTTGCTGGTGACCTGTGCAACTTGCTGGACAGCTGCATGGGAGTCCCTGATGAGAGGGGGTAGCTGATCTTTCAGGTCACTAATTCGCCCCCCCTCCCCCCACAGCAGTGGTCCTCTCCCTGATCTTTTTGAGATCATGGCGTAACAGTGACACTGTTTCTTTAAGGCCCACAAATTGCTCTTTGAGGTCCACTACTGTGGCCGTACACTTATGAATAGCATGCAATATGTCACTTAGCGTGGGCTGTGCATTATCTTCCCCATGCACCTCAAAAAAGGTTTTGTTCAAGGCCTCAGGGCTGCCCGGATCATCAGGGCCTGGCAGGTGAACGGAGAGCAGCCAGGGCTGGGCTACCTCTGGGTGTAGTAAGGGATAGTCCCAGGCTGTTCCTTGCCTTGCTGCTTGCGAGCCTTGTGTGACTTACCCCCCTGCCTCCTTCGGCTTGTTGGCGGATCGCGAGGCGCTCTGCGGCTGTGGCGTGTCGGCGCCATCTTGGTCGTCCAGGCTGCCGAGTGCGTGGCCGCTTTTTCTCCCTTGCGGGTCATCCCGTGTTCCAAAAGTCACCCTGCCGGCACCGGCGTGTAGCTGGGGTTCACAGCCGCAATCTTAGGTCAGTGTGCTGCAGTTCTGAGAGTGAGGGAAGGATTGTTGCAGGATAATGTTTGGGGGCTCTGTAATGAACGTCTTCCTCACATGCCGTCGCTGGCTACGCCCCCTTACAGGATTTTCTTGGCTAGGCAGGTCATTCAGATTTCAACTGTCAAGCCCCAGAGGCACCTTCTGGTCTTTTTAGTGAGGAGTTCGGCTTGTTTTCCTGATCTCCTGGTGTCACCTTCTAGCACTAGTCTGGGGGCTATAGTATACCATTATCCATGCCTAACCATCCTGTACACTTTAGTGGAGCTTGAGTTGAGGGTGGCCTCTTGCACAATTCCCATCCAACCACCCATTGTGATGGAGACAGGGACTGCTAGGGCAGCAGAAGGGTACAGGTGCCAGGAAGGTGGTGCAGCAAACTTAAACTTGGGCATGCTGTGGTTGGATGAGCAGAAGTAAAGTGACAGGTCACAAGCAGATTTCAGTAACAGGCAGGTAGGTACAGAATCACAATCAGAGTCCATTTCAGAAACAGGCAGGGGTTGGCAATGTGCTGGCAGGGAAGTACAAAATCAGCAGGCAGAGTTAAATGACTAGGCTGGGGTCAGTAACAAAAAGCAGTAGCAGACAAAAGCAGGCAAGGGAATCCAAAGAATAGTCAGACAGAGCCAGGTCTGTAGCAGGATCAAACAGGCTTTCAGGAATACAAGGGTAAATCTAAAGACCATTCAGCAATGATAGTAGGCAGGCCTCAGATTTAATGCTAGGTGCAACTAAACTAAAAGCACCCCTGGGAGGCAATCCGCTGCAGGTGACCAAACCCCACAAGGAGATCAGTTCGTAGCCAGCAGTATAGGACATACACGCTGAGACAGCCAAAAGAAGACTGGGCGAGTGCTGTGTCCTTCGATTAACTAAAAAATGGCCATTCTTCATGACAGATGGGATGTCCCAAAGCAACGGGCCCCATAAACAGAAAACAGCACAACAGTGTACCGCACCCCAGTAGAACTGCTGCTTACAAAACTTTCCAACCAAATCTGGTAGGCAGCTGCATCAACTTTGTAGAATTTGGTGAAAGTGTGAACAGACAACCAGGTAGCCGCCTTGCAAACGTTAACCAAAGCAGAAGGATGAAAGGCCCAGGACACACTAAACACCCTCGTAAGAATGCTCTAAATGGTGGATCATGGCCTGAGGGTATAAGCCCAGATAACAGTTTGATGAATCCACTTGGAAATGATGAAAAACTAAGCTGCTTTTCCGACACCTCCTTAGGGAGGTCAGACTAGGGAGAAGATCCACTTTATCCTTATGTAGCCCCAAAAACAGCTGTTTACAAGAGAGAGCTGCAAGCTTGGATACTCAACACAGAGATGTGATGGCCACTTTCTAAGACAGAGATGAGGGGAGAATATCCCCGATGTTTCCAAAAGGGGGCTTTAAGGCCAACAAATCAAGATTTAAGTCCCAAGAGGGCAGAGGGGGGTTTAGAAGGGGAACAATCCAGGTAAACTCTTCAATGAAGCTCTGAATGAGGGAAATGGGAGCCAAGGGTTGCTGAAACAGAGCAGCCAAGCTCGACAATTGCCCCTTGACAGTGCAGAGTGCTAAGTAAATGATTCATGTCTCTGGTGAAAGGAAAGGATGCAAGCAATGGAGAACTTGGGATGTAATCTCAGATACTCAAGGTGTAATAGTAGGCCTTCCCTGTAAATAAACTGGGAAGTGGAGTTCTGAGCACAAAGCATGGTAGAAATGACAGCTTGAGAAAGGCCCTTGTCTTTCAGTACCTGGTTTTCAACCACCAAGCTGTTTAAGCCGGCAACTGTAAAGTAGGGTGGTAAATTGGATCTTGAGAAAGCAGGTCCAGATGGAGTAGAAGGCACTCAGGAATGTCTGCGACCAACCAAACAAGATGCATGAACCAAGTTTTGTGTGGCCAGTCTGGAGCCACTAGATGGCGTGGAGGGATAATTTCCCCTTGGTCCAGACTCTGGCGACTGAGAGAGTCTTGCCTGCCAGTTGTCCATCCCCGGAATTTGAACTGCCATTAGGGCTGGTACGTGACGTTCTGCCTAGTTGAGGATGTGAGAGGCCTCCAAAGCCAAGCTCCTAATGCCCCCTTGGGGACTGATGTAGGCCAATGCCATAGCATTGTCCAATTGTACCCTTGCCAAATAACCCTGAAGACGAGAGGAGACCAATGGCTCTGCACAGATAAATGATCCATCACACCTCCCCACCTGAAGAGATTGGCGTCTGTGTTGATTAGTACCAACTGGGAGGAAGAAAGGTCTTCCTGCCTGATAGAAGTAGGGACTGAAGCCACCACATCAAAGATGCTTTTGTCAGGCAAGTGGAGGAGAATTATTATTCTTATTCAGGATTTTTTTTAGCGACTACAGTTTGTGCAGCGCTTTACTATATTAGGGCAGACAGTACAATTACAATACAATTCAATACAGGAAGAATCTGAGGGCACTGCTTGTTAGAGCTTACAGTTTAGGAGGGAGGGTCAAGTGATATGAAAGGGCAATAACTGTGGGGGATGAGCTGATGAAGAAAATAAAAGTGCAGTAGTTAGGTGGCGACAAGATAGGCTTCCCCGAAGAGAAACGTTTTCAGGGATCGCCTAAAAGTGGATAGATTTGGGGACAGTCTGATTGATTGGGGTTAGGGAATTCCAGAGGATGGGAGAGGCTCGGGAGAAGTCTTGGAGGCGAATATGAGAGGAGGTGATGAGGGAGCTGGAGAGCAGGAGGTCTTGGGAGGAATGAAGAGGACGATTAGGTTGGTATTTTGAATCTAGGCTAGTAATGTAACTGGGAGCAGAGTTGTGGATGGCTTTGTAACTTATTGTTAGTATTTTGAATTTAATTTGTTGGGCGAGTGGCAGCCAATGGAGGGATATGCAGAGAGGGGTGGCAGACGCTGAGCGGTTTGCAAGGTGGATGAGTCTGGTAGCGGCATTCTTGGACTGAAGGGGGGATAGTCTATTTTAAGGTGGGCCAATGAGGAGGGAGTTGCAGTACTCGAAGTGAGAGATCACCAGTGAGTGAATCAGGAGCTTTGTGCTTTCATTGGTTAGGAAGGGACATATTTTAGAGATGTTGCGGAGGTTGAGGCGGCAAGCCTTAGAAAGTGATTGGATGTGGGGCCAAAAGGAGAGTTCAGAGTCCAGGGTAACACCAAGCACCCTGACGTGGGGATGGGTGGATGGTTTTGCCATTGCTCTGGACAAAAGTCAGGGGAAAAGGCATATGGGGGAGGAAATATTATGAGTTTGGTTTTGGACTAGTTGAGTATGAGGAAGTGGTGTGACATCCAGGCAGATATGCCTGTTAGTAAGTTAGTGATGTGTGAGGAGTCTGATGGAGTGAGTTGAGGGGTGGAGAGGTAGATTAGGGTGCCATCAGCATAGAAATGATATTGTAAGCCGTGGAAGGCTATCAGCCGGCCCAGGCAAGAGGTGTATATTGAAAATAAGAGAGGCCCAAGAACAGAACTTTGGGGGACCCCGACAGAGAAAGCAAGAGGAGAAGAGGAAGTAGAATTGTACATGACACTGAAGGTGCGTTGGGATAGGTAGGACGAGAGCAACCGAAGAGCACAGTCTCTGAGACCGAGGGAGTACATTTTTTGAGGAGGAGGTGGTCAACTGTATCAAATGCACCCGAAAGGTCCAGAAGTAGGAGTACAGAGTAGTGTCCATTGGTTTTTGTGGTTAGTAGGTCACAGTTTCTGTGGAGTGTTGAGGGCGAAATCCAGATTGAAGGGGGTCACTCGGTTGTAGACCAGGCGTTCGAGGAGTTTGGAGGAAAAGGGGAGCAAGGAGATTAAGATTGGTAGGGTCCAGGGATGGCTTTTTGAGTATGGGGTGACCAATGCATGTTTTAGAGCATTGGGGAAGATGCCAGAAGAGAGGGAGAGATTGAAGATGTGAGTTAGAGAGTGTAGGATAGAGTCAGAGTGTGACCATAGTATTTGAGAGGAAATAGGGTCCAGGGCACAGGTGGTTAGGTGGGCGTTAGAAAGGCGTTTAGCAACTTCCTCTATAGTATCAGGTTTGAATAAGAATGGTGTTGATTGTACTTGTTGACATGGGGTGTTAACTGGGGGAAGATGCCTGTAGAGTGGAGATTTCATTACAAATTGCCAATCTTGTTTTTGAAGTGATTAGCAATCTCCTGGGCAGTGAGTGAGTTAGTGGGCGGAAGTGGTGGAGGACGAAGTAGGGAGTTGAAGGTAGAGAAGCGTTGATGGGGATTGGCACTGTGGAGGCAAGAATTGTATTTTTGGAGGTCAGATTTGTATTGGTTGAAGTCTTTGAGAGAGTTAAGCCTCGTACACATGGTTCGACGGGCGTACGACCGAACGGACCAAATCGCATGTTGGATAATGTAACTTGCATACTGACATGCACTAAACAATCGTACAACCAACATGCGACCAAGCCGAACGTAGTGACGTGTAATGAACGTATAAAGAGAAAGTTCAGGTGCATGTAATTAGTGTCCGTTCGTTCCTGACTTCAAAGCATGTGTGTTTTGCACAGTACAACTTGTTGGACCAACTTCTCTGTACACACAATACAACGGTCGTACAACCGCTTGTTGGTACTACTAAGTTTTCTGGTTTGCTCATACAACTCCTGTTCTACGACCGTCGTACATCGGCTGTTCTAATCGCACGTACTAACAATCGATTTCGCATACAACGGTCGTTCGTACGACCTATACGATCGTCGAACTGTGTGTACGAGGCTTAAGTCTTGTGCCACTGATGCTCAAGAACGTGGCTACGCTTTTTGAGATTTCTGGTGTTGTCTGTGTGACAGGGTTGTAGGGGTCAAGGCCTGATTTTGTGTGTGGTGAGGGGAGCGAGCTCGTCCAGGGTGGAGGACAGGGATTTATTGTAGACAGCAGTGGCTTGGTCGGGGCAGGACAGGGGTGAGATTTTTTCATGGAGCTGGTCAGTAGCAGAATAGAGGAGGGACTGGTTGAGTTGGCGAAGGTTTCTACGAGTGATGGTTAGGCGATTGGAGAGAAAAGGTAATAAGGTGGTGGTCGGATAATACACTCTTGTTATCCGATCCAGTGAACCTAGACCTGGATTCCAGCTGACCAGATTCTCTCTGGAGTGGTTTGCTGTTATGTTGCATATAAGCGAATGCTTTGAAGGAAGCCAAGAAAGAAAACCCTCAAGGGTGGAACTATATTGGCACTGAATGATATAAATGATAACAGGGTAGTTAAAAACATTTATTGGTACATATAGAAGTAGATAAACATGGTACAAAAGGATAAAATTGAATAAATGACATGCCACAGATGGAATATGGTACAATACAGGCACTAACGCGTTTTGGGATTTTCCTTCATCACAGGTAGCCTGGAGTGACCACTGTAGGTCATCTTCTGAAATTACAAACATGCATATCATAATCAAGATACAACAAATTAGACACATATGCACTGGACCTAAAAGCATGGCATAGGAAACTGAAAAAAAAATGTAGCGCAAATAACTTGGTAGTTAATAGAGTAATTGCGTCACTAGGTGGCGCCATACAGAAGTGTGTCTTTACACACCTACATGTTTATAGTCCAATAGCATATGCACTTGTATAAAATACAAGCCTGGATATTAAACGTGCGTCAGGAAAGCTAGCTGTGCTGTAGGTCCTTCAGGTAATGCAGTGTGCTGTCAGTGCGTGGGGCTCAAATGTCATGCATTGTGAATCAAAGGGAATAGCAGTGAATACAAATAAATTCCATAAAGTGTATGCATCTAAATGCACGGTGGCTGACACTGAATGGGGCAAAAAGGAGGATTGCCCCCAAACGGTGCTTTCCTTTAACAATAATGGCCCAATTACACCAGCACATCCGCTGTGAGAGATGGTCTGTCCCTGACTGCAAGCAGTGGCATGGAGGTATATAAAGGAGAGTGGGCCAATTCAGGGCGGGACACCTAGCTGGCTGCACTTACCCAATTACACACAGACCCAGGCCAAAATGTAGTGAAAATAAGTTGGTAGTTAATATAGTATGGCCTCACTAGATGGCGCCATATAGAAGTGTCTTTACACACAATACACTCTTATAATCCAATAAAATATGCACATGTATAAAAAACACAAATTCTAATCTTTTAATAGTTGTTCACTTTTAAAACTATACATTTGAAGATACCTCTGATGAAGGAAAATCCCGAAACGCGTTAGAGCCTGTATTGTACCATATTCCATCTGTGGCATGTCATTTATTCAATTTTATCCTTTTGTACCATGTTTTTCTACTTCTATATGTACCAATAAACTTATTGTTTTTACTACACTGTTATCATTTATATCATTCAGTGCGGATATTGTCCCACCCTTGAGGGTTTTATTTCTTGGTTTACCACTAGGGATGATGGCACTATTAGTCAGTGAATATGCCTTTCCATGTATGCTTTGAAGGAAGCCATCATGAGACCCAGAATTCTCAGGCAAAAGAGGATGGTTGCAGTCTGCAGAGAAATTAGGTGACAGACATGAAGGGGAAGCTTGTTTGCCGGAAGAAAAATTCTGGCTGTGGAGTCCAGAATAGGTCCCAGGTACTCCAGGTGAGGAAATGAAACCAGAACTGGCCTGCAAAGGTTCATGTTCCATTTGAATTCCTCCAGAGTCAATCATGGAAGAGTGTGCTTAAGTGCTGCTGCAGACAGTGCTCGCAGAAGCAGGTCATCTGGATATCCCACAACTGGTATTCTGCGTAGGTGTAACAGAACAAAGATCGAAGCTAGTGTCTTGTAGTAGCTATGGCTATGAATTGGTAGTGCATCTCTCCCACTGCAAACCAAAGGAAATGTTGGTGAGAGCAGCAGATGGGGACATGGTCAATTGAGGCTAGGGAATCCCCTTTGCATACCAAGCCAGGGAATCCCCTTGGCCTACCAGGCCGGGATATCCCCTTGAGCCACTACTGAGCAAATTGATTCCATGCAAATCTTGCTCACCCTTAAGGTGTTCAGGGTTTTTAAATCCTGAATTAGACAGATACCATACTTCTTTGAAACAGTAAAGAGATTGGAGTAGAAGCCCCTGAATCTTACGGAGGATTTGCCCAGGGCTATTATTCCCTCCTCTGAGACCTGGAATGGCAAATTGTAAATCAGCTAAACTCTTGGGGGGGTGGGACGCAGATTGGAGGGGAAAAAACAATCTGGCATAAAAGTTTGGAACTCGTTCTTGTCTCTAGAGGACATAACCTCCAAACCTATTTGCCTAAGACATGGGACAGCCAGAGGTTTACAAATGGCAGAAAACATCCCCTCACCTTGATAGTAGCTACTGGGTATACTTGGATTTAGAAGAGGTGGAAGGCTTGGAAGACTTGTCCTTGGAGGAAGATCTTTAGATGCGAAAAATACATTTTTGGGCTGAAAAGGAAGGACCAGTCCTGCGATGAGTGTCCTTGGCCTTCTGAATTTGAGGTAGGAAAGGTACTCTTGCCTCCAGTGATGTTGATGAGCTCATCCAGGGACGCACCAAAGAAGCGGCAACCCGCAAATGGCATGTCAGTGAGAACCAGATTAGAAGCCTGATCCACAGACCTTCTCCATGGGAGGAAGTAATTCCGTCCAAGAAAAAAAAATAATATCCCTGGGCTCATGTTGAGATGAGTAGAAACAGGAAGGAACTGTAAACTATAGAAGTCTGTCAATAACGCTCAACTTTGCAGGGTATAGCATGCATCAAATTAATCTCTCTGGAGCACTTTCATCTGTAATGGTCTTGGTGGAGATCTGATCAGGTGAAACCTTTAAATACATCAAGGGGATGAATAAGGTTCAGGAGGGCAGTTTTTTCAATATGAAACAAAAATCAATAACACGGGGGCATGTCTTCAAACTAACTGGAGGAAAGTACAAAACTAATCTTAGAAAGTATTTTTACTGAAAGGGTAGCTGATGCTTGAAATAAACTACCAGCAGAGGTAGTGAGACAGTCAGCTTAAAAAGGCTTCAAACATTCTTGGGGCAAACATAGATATATACTCAGACAATAAAGTTAATTGAAAAAAAAAAAATGGGTAGACTTGATGGACTACTCAGTCTTTTTCTGTCATCAAGTTTCTAGCATTGGGAAACTGATCAGGGCTCAGTTTCTTTGCAGGACCAGTTGGCTTTATCCATGATCTGTCTCTCTGCTCCTTACATGCCGACTTCTGACTCTGCCCCCTGACCGGTTTTTAACCAATGCCCTAGCGGTTCTTTATATAAAGGGCCCATTGTTTTTTGCACAGTTTACTTTTTAGTGCTATGATCTCACATTCTTTGAACAGAATATCAGATTTTTTTTTTTATATATATATATATTACTTCCTGTCTAGAACACATTGCCAGTGCTTCTGCACACATGCGCATTTGTACTTTTAAGGGCCAAGTCCACCTTTTACAGAAATAAATAAAAATAAATGCACATATAGTTGCAGTAATGAAAAAAAATATATGTATTTATTTTTCATATCAGCCTGCAATGCATTGCAGCCTTAAATAGTGATTTATGGGTGCAATGTCAGGCTCTTGCAGACCTTTCCTCCAGCACTACACTGAGGTACAGATTTTCAGCTAGAGAGCTGGAGGAAATGTCAGTGGACTACAAATGTAGTTCTCGTGGAGGTTTAAGATGGCAATATAAAGGAAACCGATTCTATCCCTTCCTCCTGTTATCCAAAACCTAAAACGGAAGTATTAGAGGTTTAGGTGTCAATCATTTTTTAATCATGGCTAAGTGATTGCTTTATTTACAGATAGCCAATAGACAAGATTCCAACATATTTGTAATAAAGTGCTGAAAATAGAACAGTAAGCAAGCAAAAATGTGAATGCCAGATCAAAAATGAATACAGTCATTGTATTAAAACGGTTGTATGCCCCCAAATGTAATTTTTACCTACAGGTAAGCCTATAATAAGTCTTACCGTTAGGTAAAATGAATATTTCCTAAACCTTACACGGTTTAGGAGATATTCTCCTTGCATGCAGCCGTTGACGTCAGCAGCGCATGCACAGTGATGTCCCAGCGAAGGCCCATCGTATAGCCTTGCCGGAAACTTGCTGGAAAGACGGGCTCCCGGGCGCATGTGCGGGAATGACATCTTGCGACTCCGGCCACTCACATCGCCGGAGCCGCGAACCCAGAAGGAACCCCCGAGGGAAAATGTCAGCTCCCTCTGTGGGGACTGGGCAGCCCTGTCGGATCTTCATTCTGAGGTAAGTACTTCATAATGAGCTAGTATGCGGTGCATACTAGCTCATTATGCCTTTGCCTTAAAGTTTTTTGGATTTTTTTTTGAGCATACAACCACTTTAACACCTCAATTAGCTGATTACCATTTTGCACCTGTATTATGTGTTTTCCTTTTTTTATTTTGTACTTAAAAATATATTCATCTATTTACAGCAAAACAGTGTATAGAAAAATGTCTTCTGTTGCTGAGATTTTTACCTACTACATCAAGGCTGCCGTTAGAGAACTGGATTTCTACAGATGACAATGGAGTGTTGTACTCTCGTCGTAAGAGTTCCATTGTAGAAGCAGACTTTCAAGCTTCAAGTGCCTCGCCTGTTAATGCCTCCCCTGAAGCTGCTCATCCAATTTTAATGGCTAAGTGTCAAGTGCCTGACCCTCAGAAACAGAAGGAATCAGAACTCTTTAAGTATGAGACACCAGTAGCGCCTCAAACAAAAACCGCAGAGAAACCCGAAGAGCCTTCCTCTCCTCCCCCTACCCCAACCCGTAAAGCCCCATTTAGTCGAGCAAGACTAAGGCTGCTTTCATTCCGCTCTATGGAGGAGGCTAAGATGCTGCCAACAGTGAAGGAAAAATATCCAATTTTAAAAAGTATCTTAGACTTTGTAAAGGATCCAGCAATTTCCCATGAAAGGTAAAGACTGAAAACTTTTTATTGTCAGTTATTTTTAGATGCTAATGCTTTTAGGAGGAGGTATTATGAATAATCCCAGCACAAGATGATCAAAGCAGATCACTCATCAGTATAAATGTACTCCTAATTATCCTTTTACAAGTAAAGACTCTTTAATATGAATGCACCAGCAATAATCGAAAATGAACTTGATGTGGGCGTTTTGAGTCTTTAGCAAATCCCTTATTGAAGAATTAAAAAATTGGGTACAACTGAAGTCCTTTTTCTAAACAAAAGCATTGAGTTGCAGTCATCTTTTAAAAAGCTGTGCTTTTCTAGTTAATGTTGTTTTTACTGTGTGTTTTGTTGCAATAATATTTTAATGTTTTTTGTTATTTCAGTGTTTTACAGGTCCTGTCCTTAAGAAAAGCTCAGGCTGAAAGCATTCTGAAAGTACTTCGAGTAATTCAGGAGTGTCTGGACACTCTGGGACAACCCAATTTTTTTCAACCTCCTTGTGTACTCTTTCTACTGGAGCTGCTGGCCTGTCAGAATGACTTTACCAAGTACGTTTATCCATCTGCTTACATGGAGTTTTATTGTAACAATTTACATTGATTTGTATTATGAAAACTGGGAGCATGAATGCACAATAGGTCTTAATTGTGAAATGTTCTCTATAATATTCCAGAGAAACCAGCTTTTTTTTTTTTTTTTTGTAATGGGGGAATAAAGAACTGTGTTGTTTTTGAAGATTGTTTACTAAATCAAATCTGCTGTGATTTCCCATTATTTTCCTGCCAGCTCTTAGACACCATAGTGGATTCCAGTAGGAAAAACATTGTTTTGAAATCAAAGGTCTCATCATATCATATTGTGTTAATGGCACATCCTCTCTATTGACCTTTATGTACAAAGAAATCAACCTGGATCTGTAATAACTGTTAAGAGGGCCTGTGCAATCTACTTTCTCTCTCTGTGGTTTAGCTTTTTTGGATTCTATTTTTTTTTTTATCTTAATGTTATGTTAGTAGAAAGCTTGTTTTTCCATTTTTTCCTATTGTGAATACCAAATGCAACAAAGGCAGAGACTGGGCAGACAATATTGCCAACTACTGAGAGTAATATTGTCCTTAAAGAAAACCTGAGATCACTGTATTTGTAACAAACTAGCAGCTAATTGTAGGTACGTACCCCTAGGTGCAAGGCAGGAAAGGCAATTAGATGAGGGCTCCAAGTTTTTATATACAGGGAGTGCAGAATTATTATGCAAGTTGTATTTTTGAGGAATAATTTTATTATTGAACAACAACCATGTGCTCAATGATTCCAAAAACTCATTAATATCAAAGCTGAATATTTTTGGAAGTAGTTTTTAGTGATCCCCATGCATGGATGTTAATCGACGATCAAACAATGTTTATGTCACTAGAGTCCAAAAGAAATTCCTGTTATAATGAGAGTCATCAACCGTTATAACAGACGGGTCAGAGACGGAAACAACGTAAACCATAAGTGTTATCCTTTTTTACCTTTTTGTTCGAAAGATGATTGTATTGTAATTCTATTTTTTTTTTTATCTTAGGTTTTTTCGATTTGGTGTCTCTCTCTTTCATCTAACGTGTCCGGGAGAATTGTCAATAATGTCTAGGTCCAACTAAAGAAACATGTATTTCCAGTTATCTCTCCTAC